>JBAMYA010109121.1:0-19526 GCA_037176975.1 Arrhamphus sclerolepis
TGAGACGTGGAACCACAGTTTGCATGTCATTTACTAAGAGTGATTGTGCAAATGGCAGTAGGTGCAAACGTGTTGGATACACCCTATTTAAATGTGGGTTTTGAGTTTTGTTTCTGGCCTGTACAGCAGTGCTCCACCAGTACAATTCAAACAGCAGCTCTTCAGGATTCCAACGGTGCACTTCTCAATATTCCCTGCCTCGTAGTATCTTATTTCTCCAGTGTATGTGGTTCTCATATGTTTTTATTTTTCTCAAAAAGCATGAATGAATATGATACACGTTCTTGTTTCTAATGTAATAGATTATTTCACAGAACAATACCAAAGTACTGGTCAAGCCAAAACATGAACCTGAAGGCACCAAAGTGATTTCTCATCATTCTCAAGGTACCACGGCTATTTGTAGTTAGTTACATTTCATCTAGTAGTCATCAGCAGTACATCAGCATTACTGCAAGACAGGTTTGAAGAGAAACAGTATTTCCTCCCATCAGTTTTTCACAGATATGAATATTACCTGCCCTGAGCTAAAAGCAGAACATAATATAGGCCATGATGATATATGGTATGGACTCTACTTGTCATTGTTTGATATCAAATCCCTAATGGGTGTTAGTTAAAGTGCTTTAGCTGGAATATTTGGGTCAGTCCTTAAAGACCATTAGTATGTTCTCAGTGCGAAACTGTTATAAAACATTTCTGTTTTATCTGTTGATTATCTGTGAATGGTTAGTAATTGGGCCTTTATGTGAAACAGAGTTTAGCGGTGTAGTTGGTAAGTGTTGATGTCTTCATTTTTCTGTCTGTTAGCACTGTCTCATTTTCTTTTTCCATTTTGTATTGGATGGCTGCAAATGACCCTATACAGCTCAATAGATTCACAAACTTTCAGATAAGATTGCGCATTTGACAGTGAGAGAGGTGAGGAGGCGAGTGTTGAGCAAAGGGCACAGAAACAACCATCTAGTTTTCTAATGAAGGCAATATAATGAGTCTAAAGCTGCTGATATACTGTCTTTTCACCAAATATATTCTGTTCCTCCTTATGCTTACCCCAAAGAATACAATGCATTGCAGATTTCCACATGGGATAAAATGAGCCTGTGCTACTTTTATCTTGTGTAAGTGTGGTGCATCAGTGAACTGATGACTAAGAGAGCTTTCATCCATGATGGTGTTTCAGGACTTTTCACATGAGAAAATTTTACCCCATGTGAACCAGTTGAGGTTGGATCAAACATCAGCTTTTGTCCAGGTGGGCAGACTGCTCTTCTGACAGTCCTTCCCTTAACACCTCTGTTGGCTTTTCGGTTTTCTCACCCCACAACTCTGAAGACTGCTTGAGGCAAGATGGAATGGACTGTGAAGCCCCTGTATCTAACCCAAAATGGCATGAACTCAAATCTCAAGGCACAGTGGCAGCGGTGGCTCATAATGTGTGAATTTCCTCTCAAAAGTCCCCTTCAGACACTCTGCCTGAGGGATGTTCTGTCCCAGCAGGACATTGTGTTTCAATAGACACTTGTATGCCTGGTGTTGCAATGGTGATTGACCATTACTAAAAAAAAACCAAAAAAAAAAAACCTCCAACCTCCAAGTAGCTAGCAGGCTTTTGCAGAGGCAAATATTTTGTTTGTACATCTTAGTACACAGGTCCTAATTGTAATTGAGGTATCTTGACTATTTAATCAGGTAAAAGTGACTTGAAACTTTCTGCATGGAACATGACCTCAGTGTTTCCACAACTTTCATACTCTGGGCTGCTTGTTAACAGGTATTTGGATCAAAAATGGCAGCACTTTGAAAGAAATTGCATCTCAAGTTTGGGGGAGGGGGTTCTTTTCAGAAGGCAAGACAGCAAAATACTCAGATATTTCTGACAAGAGAAAGGAAAACTATATTTGTCATGATAAATCTTTAAGTACACATTTGTGGAAGCCTATGATGGCAGGTGTCTTCATGGATCATGGATTCCCACTAAGACCCACCATTTTCTCAAACACATTTATTACTGTGTAATGGTTCAGGTACCCGGGGACAAGAATCACCACAATGCAGCTGCTTCCAAGACCGTCGTTTATTATTGTTACTGCGCTTTCCAGCGCTCACGCACACAACACACACACGGCTTCCAGGTCTTGCCGCCCTCTTCGTGCTGCTGCGCCATCACTAAAAGAGATAGGGGGACTGATTGCTGATGTGGCCCAGGTGTGTCCTCCGTCTCCCATTGGTGCCGCCCCCAGAGCCACTGAATCACCTTTCCTCTGACTGATATGTTGGTATTGGGGTGTCTAAAGTCAATATCAGCTAAAAATAAATAAAATTTAAAAAATAACATGGTATGTCACTGGTTCATCTTAGATACAATCATCGAGTGTCCCCATTTTTTTGTCACTAGTGGTAGCGCTTTCACATATCACATCCAGGTTCAATTCTTGGTGGCTTCAGGATGGGCATCTGGCATAAATTTTGTGCCAAACTAATGAAGTTTCTCCACGCAACTTCAATTTCCAATCAAGATGCATTAACTGCACTTTGAATATGAGAATGTTTCTTGCATTGCTCTGTACAGCAGGTTCTCGTCAGAAAGTCTGACAATCAATAAAGAATGAAAGAAGTTAATAATTGAGTACCAGTACTTTTATACTATTATACTGTATGTTGTGTAACTTTCTTTCCAATCAGATGTTGAAAATTCTGCTTTCATGCTTTTAAAGATTTGTACTTCCAAACATTGGTTTAAATATTAGAGGAATAGTCCGACAGTGAAGTCCAAGGTTGTTTGAACTGATATTTGACAGGAACATTTTTTTCTTTGACTGTAAATTGCTTGTAAATTATTTTTCTTTCAATGAGCTCTAAGGACTGAGCTCTGAGGATAAGGCTCTCTCAATCTGCTTCAGGGTTAAGGAAAATCATTTTTGTAAACTTGTCCACGTTTACTTTGGCAGGGTAGCAGTCAGACAGAGTTTAAGGTACTCCCTGCAGAGGAGAAGGGTGGACTGAAGTTGAACTAAAACAAACAAAAAACAAACAAACAAAAAAAGTGACTCAGGAAATTGTGTCAAGTGGACAAGTGGATGATGATCATTCCTTATGAATCCTGTGTGTTGGAGCTGGAAGCATCTCAAGTATGCAGGGCAGTGGCCCGCATGGGCCATAATTGAAGAACACTGGTCTATTTGTTCTGGTCATATTGATCAGATTAACTTTTTTTGTCAATTTCATCTTCAAAGGAGTTTTTAAAAAAAAGACATCTGAAATTTTTATCTCAAGATTGTGAAGTGAATTTGGGCTCTTTCAAAGCCTTGCACACTTCTTTATTTCTTTGGCTTTCATCACTTTTCACCACTTCACCAACACTGACGACCACCATAACCCATTCAACTATCATAAATACAGGATGTGTTTCATCAAGTCTGAATGGATTTAATGACCAAAGAGGCTGTCTGAAAGATAGCCTCTTTGATTGATAGCTGTGTCACTGAATGAAAGTGAACCATGTTTTCTGTCCTCTCTTTTCTACTTTTATAATTGTCATAAAACAGATGTCTGTGTTTCCAAGTCCCATTTAATCTCCCAGGAACAAAAACCAGAAGATGCTGAGAGCATATGTCCTCACTTACTGCCTTAGGCTCTGAGGAAATCTGTCAGCTCAGTCCATACGCGTGCATGCACATGCATTTGTTCATCATGCATGCTCATGCTCACCCTGCCTGTCACCCGTCAAGTGTGTGATGTGGGCTCCATCTCTTTTCATGGATCTACAAGGTTCCCTGCTTTTCTCCTTAAAACATCGGTTGGGAAACCAGCGATGAAATTACTACATGAGATTAGAGCCTCTTTTGGCTCCAGGTGACAGACCAAGCATGGCACTGAGGAAGATTATTACACAGTTGTAAAGCAGGGGCATGACATTAATGAAACCCCAACAAAGATTCGCAGTTAAACTCTAGGCTCTTTTCATTTGAGCCTTCAGACTGATTTTCATGGAGCTCAATTTGATACAAATAGCATATGAATACAAGAGCATACTTTGTTAAAAACATAAGAACACCTGCTGTACATACAACAAATGCAACCACTTTCAGACGTGTGGGGACCAGGTTGTCACACACAGAGACAATCGATTGTCTTCTTCTTTAAGCTTGTTCCTTCAGGGATTGACACAGTGGATCTTTGTGATATTGATTTAGCAGACATTTTACATCAAATACCCTTTCTGATACAACCTTTCCCTCCAGGAATAGCCGGGTACAGTATGTCACATTTTTTTCAAACAATGACTGCGAAAAAGTCCATCTCGATCTCTCAAAGTGAATATGTTGGTGTAGCTTCTCAGTCATGGTAGAGAGTCAGTGCTTCAGCAGTTCAGCTCCATCTCAAGGATAAGGGACACACGTGTGAGGACAGTAATATACACCTTCTGGACGGGAAAGATAGTTTGAGGAAAGGAAGCCTATGGGGAAAACTGGAAATACCAAGGTTAAACAGAGGAGGGGGTCTCAGGCACCATCTTCCCAGCACTTACAATGTAGCATTGTCTCTCCTTCCCAGGCAGTTTCATAACCATTCACAACCTTGGAACCAGTGACCAAAACTCAGCATTTCAGACAGTTGGACCATTCACAGGTGAGAACAACTAACAACTCTCACACTGGCGAGGGTTCAGATTGTAAAGACCCTTTCTGCTTATAAACTGATGCTCCCCACCATGTAGTCTAGAACTGAAGAAGCCTTTCAGATGAGAGGTGAAACATCTTCAAGATCCAAGAAGTCCAGTTGCCTTTACTGAAGTCCTCAGGAACGCAAAGTGAAAAAAACTGGATTGACTCAAATACGATGTGAGTTTCTTTCCCCCTTCAAATACATTTGAAATATGTAGGTCTGTCTGCAGATGAAGGTCCTGAACAAAGTAACTTAAAGTAGGACGAGTGAAGAAACAAATAATACTTTAAACCAACTTTATGATGATGTTGAAAAGCCCCGCAGGGTGATCAAGCAACTTCCCCACAGAAATGTTTTGCTTTCATGAGACTGAAGGGCGGGTGGGTAAATATGTGACTAGAAAAGGAAATGAAGGATTGACCATCACTTGAACCATTACTTGGTTGAAAAATCTGAAAATCACAGGAGAGTTGAACAGACCTCCTAGAGCAATGTTTCAGTGTAAAAGTCAATGTTTGCTTTTCTGAGTAAGGGGTCATCAAGGGGCCGCATTTCTCACAGAGGGCTAAAATATTTGTCTAACATCCTTATTTTTTAAAAAAAAAAGCAAAAAACAGACAAATATCCTCAGCAATTTTACATGGAGTTTGTACTGTGTATATAGACAATATACTTTTGAACAGAGACCATCTTGCCCAGTGCTTGTCCTCAGACTTTGGAGAGAAGCTGCTGGCTTTTTACCACCATGTCATTAGCCCTAATAACTCAGTGGCATCTTTCTCTCTCTTTCTTTTAAATGTGCCTGCTCAACCAAGTTTCAACATATTCTTAGGAAAATTCATTCCAGTTCTTTGGTTAAATAAATGCTCTTTTTGTGTCTATAATTCCTTATGTGGTCTCTTCTGTTTTGCCAGGAATCTGAGCTGGTTTATGACAGTTTTTAACTCTTATCATTGTTACCTTCAGTATTTTGAACCTCAGTGGTTTTTCTTCTCTCTTCATCGACCTTTATATTCTAGTAACCTCTTTATGTTACAGTATTGGGCTTGCGGTTGGAGTGATTTTATTCAAATTTAATAGATTAACTTGATAGTTTAGCTTTTTTATCTGAAGCTGGGTCTTTAATGTAAAATAATTTATAAAAGCTTCTTATAGTGTCTGAGTGAGGACCCATGTGTGAGTTACTGAGGTCATTTAGATTCTTGAGAACTTTTCAGAATACACTTCTATTTTTGTAAATATCATTAAAGATGAAGATTAAAAAAAATAAAACAAAGTACATGTAACATGTTGAGCACTGTAAAACACCAAGAAACAAGAGCTTCATAAACTTCAAAAGAAAACATCCTGTAATTTGTTTTTAAGATAAGCGACAAGAGTAATAATGAAACAGCTTGACCTGTTTATAGGCAGGTCATCACAAAGCTGATTGCAGGGAGGGGCAGATTGTGTGTGTGTGTGTGTGTGCGTTTGTGTGTGTGTGTGTGTGTGTGTATATTATGCCAATGCCTCCAAAGTAATTCACCTGTGGCAATAAATATTAGCTCATCATATTCTTGGATAATGATTCTCACTGATGTGGTTTAATTCTACAATTCTAAATACAGTGTTTTTATTTAAATAAATGCATTACATTGCATACAAAGTCATGGTCTCCTTTTGCACAAAAATATTAAGACTGTTTTCAGTCTTCACTGACATAATAGAACGTAATTAGATTTGATTTTTTTTTTTCTAATTCGGATGATTTACCAGCTGCAGTCTTTTTGAGGGAAGAGTCTAATTGTATTAAACCAAAGACTTGCAGGCTGAAACACCCTCAGCCTCAGGCATGCAGTGCATTCATGTGACCTTTGAAGAAGTTGAATTATTGTCGTGCTCTGACTGAAACTAGACTTTAGAAATACACGTAAGCACGTTAGTCCAACTGAAATTTCTACGACGTTGGCTTTAAGTTAGACTTGCCCGCCCAGGTAATTGGATGGGAGTCAAATTACTCATGCATACGTTTATTAATTCACTTCATAGGACTCAGACTGGCTTCGGTGGTCTGAACATGCGCCACAGTTTCCCCCTGGAGCGTTGATCTGGATGTAACAGAGGATTCTGGTACAAAGAAGACAAAGCTGTCCCATTTGTAAAAGTAAAACAAATGTGAAGCTCTCACATGGGCCCTTCTGAGATATTTTCTATTTTATTTAACACTGACAGAGGTTAAACTGTTTACAATAGTATATATATATATGTTTCTCTTTTGCCATTATAAACAAAGAATGGACAAAAAAAAAAAAATACATATATATACATATATACAGTAACCAGGTTAAATAAGATAAGGCACTTAAAATTAGTAAAATATAGCACAGTTCATGGCATAAATGCAGCCAGGGATGAGTTTGCAGAAAGCCTTCCAGCATGTAGGAGAGGCCACCAATGACAAGAACTGGGAAAAGAACTGGAAGGGAGAGAGATAAAAGGAATCCATACAGAAAGAAAGTGAGATGGAAGATGAGAGGTGAAACAATTGAGAGAATTTTTAGTTTTATGTAAATGTGTACGGTAGGACATCCCTTCATTGTTCAAAATAAAACGGCAATTTAAAAATAAGACGAAATTTGATTTGGTGGTGAGATGAATGAGTTGTCATGGCAAAAGCAAACCTTTAAGTAACCTAGATACCATGCAGTGTTTTGTTCTGTGCTTTCATGGCATTCAGAAAGAGTTCAGACTTTTATTTCTCTGACCAGAGGAAAGGTTCCTTCATCTCCTATTCATCATTACACATTTATGGATACATTGACAAACTGTCATTGATGAAAATGGTTTTATTTCTATTTTTTGACAGCTCAATTTTTCTTGGTAACTATTGGATGGATTGCTGTAAAATTTGCTGCAGACATTTGTATTCCATCCCAGAATTCAATTGCAGACTCAAAACAAACACTAGAAAGACAAATGTCAACCTCTCAGTGTAGAGAGATGATAAATCAGAGATTCAGTAAAATATTTCATCCCCTGGGAAACATGAATGTCTGTACAATTACATCCATGCAGCCAGCATTTAAATGCGGGCCTCTTATGAGGGGTCACATGGGTTTTTGTCCATGGTGGCTCCTTCTGTGTTTGACCACAGGGACTGCCTTTATATTAGGTGGGTTAATTTAACTGGTTAATTTTCTAAAGTGGAGCATGTATGTTGCTAAGTAATATATGTCATCCATGTTACTAAAACTATATTTGACCCACACAATTTACCCCTTGTTTAGCTCATGCCCATTTAGTACATTTGTGTCCCTCATGGCCTTTATAATTGGTCATGCTGTTTAGCTACTTCAAGCCCAAGCCCACCCCATCCCCAGGGAGCCCATTTTTAATCCACATGGACGTGCTGGCTGTGTAGACATATGACACTAACATCAACAAACTAAACATCAAAGACTGAATGAAAACGATCAGTGTATGCGATTTATTATAAAGTTTTTTTAAAAAAAAGAAAAGATGAATGGCCCTGATGTTGAGACCCCTAAACAAACCCCACTGGTTACAGTTGACAATCCAGTGGCTGATGCATCCATTTGATCAGAGATAATAAGACAGGGTGTCAGGCTATTTAAAGATTTCTATACGAGAACGTCAAGAGAAAATGCTAAAGTAAATTCATGCATGAAATTAGTTGATTTATTTATTAAACGAATGGTTGCGCCCAACTTATTTATGTGTTGTTGCTGATGTAGAAATGACTCTTCTGGGCTGTGGTTGGGACAGATAGTGGATCAGAACTTTCTGAAGGATTCTGAGCCTTTCTAAACTCAGCAGGACTGGTGTAGCGCTCTCAGGTACACTGATTACAGAGATGTGAGTTTCAGTCCTGTTCGTTAGGATTCAGAGCCTGTTTCAGACTAACTACCTAATCAAGAAGCATTTACCTGGAATGAGAGGTGAATGAGCTTCAAATAAGCAACAGCTCTACCAGGAATTTTCTCATCCCTCCTATGACTTGCATTGAAGTGCCACGTGAAGAAAAGCAGGAATCTTTCTGAACAAACTGCTCTTGCCGCATTATTGTTATATGCACCATTATCTTTTTACAAACAGACTGCGCTGGGGGGTTCATTTTTCATTTTGATTCTGCTATAAAGAAGCAGTGATCAGTGACCACCGAGGCTCAACACTTCTGCATCTTTAATGCTCTTCCTGCTTCCACGGTGTCAGTAGCCATAAAAATGCACCCTAATGCCCCAAGGGTGGAAGATGGCTGACAGAGCTGCTCCATCATCAGTTTCGTAAAAAACCACGGCTTTTAGCATCACAAGGAAGGAAAATGTAGTGACACGTGGCCAGAAAGCAGGATCAGCCTCCAAAGAGAGTAAACTCAATAGTAATTTCAGGAAAACTGTTGCCATGTCCGTGGAAGAAGGCGTCATTAAAAATGCAGGAGCCATTTAAACACTATGTAAAATTGAGCTGATTAAATATATATGTGCCCTCTGTGCATGAGGGGTGACACTTCCTCTGGTCCCTGTAACAATAAAAGCGGCAAATATGTGAAAGCACACCGACCAAAATACAGCTGGTCATAGACTTCTGCCCCAGGACATGCAGGCTTATGGCAAATGGTAAACAAAGGTCCTCCGGAAGAGCAGTGACTTCAGAATTCATTTCCAAAGGATTTATCTGCAGTGCTGTTATTAGGAAGGAAGCCAAACCAGTTGTTTCTTTTACATATAGTGGTTTGGTCGCTGGTTTCTGTTTTGGGCTCCGGGCCAGAAGGTAACATGTAACCCATTGCAGCAGCCAAATGTGATAGCAGCCAGGGTCATCATGGACAAGTGCACACATTATTCACAGCAGGTTGACTTCAGAGAGCTGACGGGGACGTGTACGCAATGTGCACGAGAACATCTGAAAATATCTGGAGCAGATGAATTCAAGTCTTTAACCAACATGGAAGGATGACACCAGAGATTATGTTCTTATTTGGTCTCAGTATGTTTTACTTCTGAAATGATGCCTGCATTTGAGGTTAAGTTTCTTGCGTTGCCTCATCAAAGCTTAAATAAGTTTTTTTTCCCCCAATCTCACAACTGGCACCTATACATATTTTGTTTTTTTCCCCTTTGTTACATCCTTTTGCTTTCTCTTGTCTGGAAAAAGCTCTTAACCTCTTAAACAGTTTTGGGTTTGTTTTTTTTTAGCTCTAGAAGAAGATATAGAAGAATCCAATGAAACATCTTGTATCACTGGAAGAGGGGGGAAAGAAAGAGCAAACTTTCCTACTAAGACCTGCCAAATTTAGCTGAGGAATAAATCAATGCCCTCAGGGTGTTGGATGTAAATCGCTGGTTCGCTTTGTTCATGTTTGCACACACGCACACAGATGTGTGGTTTTAAAAATAAACAGGCACGCTGAAATGGTCCAGATGGTCCAGTAAACTGTTTAACGTTACCATCATGTAAAAAAAGAAATCTGGAGAAAAAAAGAAAAAAGCAAAGAAGAAGAAATAGCACACTGTCATTCAATTTAAAGGTTGAATGTTTCAGGACGTAATATGATTTGATCCTTCCCAAGTCTTAAAATAAGGGTATATAAAACCCCAAATGAAGAACACATGTTTTTTTGTTTGTTTGTTTTTTCACAGCAGATCCTGGTGTTCCTCAGACTGATTTGGCATTTAGGCTTTATGTCAGATATCCTTCTTAACACAACCCTCCTCTTTTACAAAAGAACGCCCCATGATTTAATAACTTGTCGAACCACCTTTACCCACAATAACTTGAAGTACTTGTTTTCAAAAGAAGTCCAAGTCATCATCACTCCTGTTTTCCAGACAAGACGCTGTTCATAAAGGCCAAACATCAACCTCAGTCTTGTTTTTTTTTTTTTTAATCTTTTCTTTTAACTACATTGTTCCAGGAGTCTTGTGGTTTATTCAGATCATTGATGGTCAACAGACTCAAGAATCACAACTTTACAAAAAGCAGCCTACTTTTACACGAAAACCTACTCACCCATGCTACCATAACTAACTCACCGTTAAATGGGTCACAACAAAGCCCTGTGTTTATCCAAGGAAAAAGTATCTTGTGACCATTAAATTATGCCTAACTCACTTATTTCTCGTACTGTAAATAACCTCAGTCTTTTGACTTCTTATGACCCTAAACCATAAGCCATTAAAAGCAAACACATTTCCTTGCAACAAGGTCACCTTGTAGCAAGGAAATGTGTGTTTATCAATGTGTCACAGCAGATCTTTTTTTTTGTTTGTTTAGGGTTAGCTCATTGTTCTTGTGATCATTTTGACCCCACAGGGTGAGATCTTGTGTGGAGCCCCAGATGGAGGGAGGTTATCAGTGGTCTTGTATGTCTTCCATTTTCTAATGATGCTCCCACAGTTGGCTTCTTCACACCAAGCTGCTTACCTGTTGCAGATTCAGTCTTCCCAGCCTGGTGCAGGTCTACTATTTTGTTTGCCAGTTCCTTTGGTCTTGGCCATAGTGGAGTTTGGAGTGTGACTGTTTGAGGTTGTCTTTTTATAGTGATGATAACAAGTTCAAACAGGTCCCATTAATACAGGTAACGAGTGGAGGACAGGGGAACCTCTTTAAGAAGTTGTGACAGGCCTGTGAGGGCCAGACATTATTGCTTGTATGTAGGTCACCAAATACTTATTTCCCACTATCATTTGCAAATCTTTTTTTTTTTTAAATCAGCCAATGTGATTTTCTGTTTTTTTTTTCTCATTTTGTCTATCATAGTTGAACTGTATCTATGATGAAAATTACAGAACTCTCTCATCTTTTTAAGAGAGAGAACTTGCGCAATTGATGGTTGACTAAATACTTTTTTCTCCCCACTGTATCTTGGTCAAGAGCTTGTAGATCCACCAGTAGTGGTTTGACAAGGTCCTTCTAAAGCTTTGATTCTTTTATCTTCAGTATTTCTGATTTGCTGCAGTGCTTTGGATCACAGTCCTGATCCATGCAACCACTTTCATCCCTTTCAGGGTCAATGGGTGGGCTGGAAAATTTCCCAGTTGTCATCTGGCAACTCTGTCATCTGTGCTACACCATGGGCAGACTGCCATCACCCAGCAAAGCAGGGCCAAACTGGGCAAACAGTTGTACATGCTCAACAGTGTTTTTCATATGTATATGTATACATATACCCTTCCCTTTAGAGGAGCCATCAAAAGTAGATTGGTTAATGATGATGTCCATCTCAACAGGGAATTCATTATCTTGTTTCAAGACTGGAAGGGATGTCAACAGGTTTGGAAAAATGTATGTTTGCAGTGGTTTGAAGATTAACCTAACTGTGGTTTGGTCTTAATCAGTTAGTCTTTTTTTTTTCTTTTTCATTTGTCTATCTGAATTAATTTGGGTACTGAAGCATTCACCAATGGTTCCACAGTGGAGTATAGGGTAAGAAAAAATATCACTTGGCCACTTTAAATCTTTAAATGAGAAAAAAATGGAAATATAAGTTGCAGATCACCAACGTTCACACAAGACCAATTTGCATTTCAATTTTTTGAAAACATCCATTGGAACAGCATCACTGGTGAAGTCTGAGTTAAATTTGAAGAATTTAGCAGGCATGACTAGAAGCCTTAGTAGTGGTGGGATTTGAAACAACCCGGTCTCACGGGAATTCGTGAAACTGTCACTTTTTTTTTTCTTCAGAAATGAAATAAAAGTGAACTCCCTCTGTACGCCGTGGTCTATGATTGTCATGCTTGTAGGCACGAAATGAATTTCCAGTTGACATACATTAGTTTGAAATTCGTTCCAATGAACACAAAAAAGATGAGCAAATCGTGTTGGCCAGCACGAAACAATTAAAAAAAGTGACAGTTTCACAAATTCCAATGAGCCCGGGTTGTTTGAAACTATGCCTCTTTTGAGCCTGGATGACTACATGACTAATATGAAGGTGATGTTTAACAAGCCCTAGATTCATTCCATCCAGTAAGATGCATATTCTTGATTTGAGCACAAACAATAAAACACTTTTATGGTGTCCTTTGATCTCAAAGAACTCAACAGGTTTATTTGCAAAGAGGAGGGTATTTTCTTCCCAAACACCACTTCAATTTTAAGGCATCATGATTTCCTGTGTAAGCACCTCGCTACAGAAAGCAAACTGAGGTTTTTGTCCTTTGTCGTGAATAATAGAAAATCTGTGCTGTGCTCTTTTTCTGTGCTGTGAAGTCGGTTGTCAATCAAGCGCCAACCATCCCACTTCAAGGTTGAAATCCATGCAGGAAGTATGCTTTTTTTCAAGGTCCTTGACTGACCACTATGTGCTGGCTCCAAAACAGAGCAAATCTCCACTGACCCCCATGTTAAAAGCCACAACTTTGCAGCAGAATTAAACATATTTACAGCCTGGTACAAAACTTGTTTTTGTTTTGTTTTTGTTTTATTTCCATCTGTGGTTATATTATAAAATTTGGTAGAGCAGTGATTTTTTTTTTTTTTTTGTAACACATCAGATGAATTTATCTTAATCAATACAGCTGACAATCAGATGCCCAGATATCATTTGATGCACTTGACTGACAGCTAGCCATTAGCTCTGCTTTTGGCTTTGACAGGTTTGTCCTGCCTCTTTGCAACATAGTGTCACATATTTAAAGGAAAAAATGGTCTTCAAAGGCACTCTGTACAAAACTTTGGATCACATGACCAATAGTTCATCCAGTATTAACAGTCAATGGTGTCAATCAGCATTATGCAGCGTTATTGCTACCTCCAGTTTAATAACGTGAATGGCACTCCACTGCATTAAGAACCCCCTTCAAGATAAAAGTGTTGGATTTTTTTTTTAACGGGCAAAGGTCTACAACCCACTGAAAACTGGACCCATTAGTTGACTATCAGTGCACTATTTAGATATCACAACAAAATCATATGCCTATCTGCTTGTTTGAAGCCAGGTAACACCTTCCAGTCCAAAAGCTCTAAATTTTTCTCCTCCTTTTGCAGTTATGCAAATTAAAGGTTTTGCATTTTTGAATTCTAAAACTAATTTTTTCATGTCCATGGTTGAAATCTTTGATCTGATACTTGAAATTTGGTGACCCCTGTCTCCATTTCCAGTGTGGTTTGACCCATGGTTTGGTGTGAGACCACAGAGGCAACACTGTTTAAACTAATGAGACAAGCCCTTAATTCATTCCATTTTCAAAAAAATAAAAATAATATTTGATATTAATTCCAAATCTAAAATGAAAAACAAATTAGAAATATGTTTCCGATGTGCTCAAATCAGAAATGATAAAATAAAATAATAATTTGGACATTTTCATTTTACCCAAATTAAGTGATCTGGAAGTTTCTTGCAGTTGTGGTGACTCAGACTTGAGGTTCAGTGGTTAAACACCTCATTTAAATACAGTCCATGTGTTGGTTTTAACCTGCCCACTGGATCAAAGTCTACCAATGCTGTGAATATAGAATAAATAAATGCAATACCATTGATTCCCGTTTTATTGTTATTGCTGGGTCAAGAAACTGGAAGCCAAAAAGAAAAGTGAAGTACATTTGTTTTTCTTTTTATGTTTTTCAGTGGAAGAGTGGATGCTGGCCTTCAGGAGGTTGTTGTACATACTGGGAGGTTGTAGAGGAATCCCAGGGCCTGAAAAAAGAAGATAAAGTGGTTGAGTGGATTTGCACAATCCACTGTGAAAACCACACTGTCTGTTTCCAAGGATGAATCAGATTCTTTAAAAGCCTGTCTTGTCTGTAAAGGTTGATGTACTTTTCTTGTTTGATTTTTTTTTTTCTTTAGTAGTTGTAAATCAACTACACATTCTTTAAATTAGCTAATGTTTTCTAACTGCTGCAGCAGTCTGATTGGTTGTATAGAGGCATATTCGGGAAATCAGCAGCAGACAGACTTTGTGCGCCATGTCCATTAAGTGGTGGGACTGTCTGACTGCAGTGTTGGAAAAATTATTCTTGTAGTATGTCTCCTGTCATTTACATAACATGTTTAGTCACAGTTATCTTTAATACAGTTTTTAACACAACATTGTCCACTGTTTTGCAGTTAACTAACTGAGGCTGTAAGTTCATTGTGGCATTGATTACATTATTTCCATAATTTTATTTAAATTAAATGCAACAATGCACCTGTATACATATTAATGAGATCAAGCTATAGAATGGACCAAATTACTCCTATAATTACTCCCACAAATCAAAGCATCACTGTGGTAGGACCCAGCATCACCATATTAGGATCAAACATCACCATGGTAGGCCCCAGCATCACCGTAGTAGGACCCAACTGGAATCCCAATGAAGAGTGCATTACAATAGCCCAGTCTGGAGGAGACAAAGGCATGGACAGGTTTTTCAGCATCATGAAGAGTGAAAGTGGGCCGGAGTCTGGAAAGGTTCCTGAAATTGTGCAATGAAGTTTTAGAGAGGTGTTTAATGTGGACCTTAAAGGTTAAGCAGGGGTTGAACTTGAGACCAAGACTGGCAACTAATGATGACAGAGAAATGTCCTGGCCAGAATAGGTAACACAGGTTAAAGTAGAGGTTTTGATCTAATAAGGGGAGCCGATGAGGATAGCTTCAGTTTTTGAGCTGTTAAGTTGGAAAGGTTGTCAGTCATCCACACCCTTATTTCCTCCAGACAGGCAGTGAGTGTGGATAAAGATGATGAAGATGATGAAGAATCAGTGTTGATGTATAATTGTGTGTCATCGGCATAACAGTGGAAAGAAATTCCATAGTGGCTGATGATTTTGCCGAGGGGGAGCATGTAAAAAGTGAAGAGTATGGGTCCAAGTACTGATCCCTGTGGGACTCCGCAGTGAACAGCATGGGAACGGGACCTTGAATTTCCCATGGCAATGTACTCAGACCTGTCTGTGAGGTATGACTTCAACCAGTGCAAGACTGTGCTATTCAAGCAAATGGAATGGTGGAGTCTGTTGAGGAGTATCTAGTGGTCCACTGTGTCGAAATATGTGGATAGGTCGAATAGTACCAGGAGGGATGGTGAGCCAGCATCATCTGTCATCAGCAGATCGTTTGTGACCCTCACTAATGTAGTTTCTGTGCTATGGACAGTACAGAAGTTTTCAGGGCAGATGGTACATGACCAGCCTAAAAGGAGTATATTACTGATGTGATGAGGGGGCTGATGGCAGAGATATTAGCCTTCACCAGAGCTGTAGGAAAAGGGTTGAGAACACAGGTGGAGGATCCCATCCCCTAGTGACCTTGACTTCATGTTGAGTTACTACCCGGAAGCAGGAAAGCAGCGTTGAAATATCATGCTGTAAGTCAGCAGTTGGGGCAGATGAGTGAGGGATGTTACAAAGGGTGGATTTTCATTTTGAAGAAATCCATGAAATGATTACATTGATCCTCTGTAGCTGCCATGAATGACACAGCTTTGGGTTTAAGGAGATGGTTTGTGGCTGAGAAAAGCTGCTTGGAGTTTCCAGTGCTGGCTTGGATGATGTTTGAGTAATACTGTGATTGTGCTGTTTTGATGGATTTTGAATAGACCCTTTGGTAATCTCGATATACCAGCTTGTGATGTTATATATTGACGTTATATATCGACTCTCGAGGGCACGTCCAGCTTCCTTCATTTTCCGCAGCTCACCAGTGAACCATGGGGCTGAGCGGGAGAAAGTGACTGACCAGACCTTAATGGTGGCATGTAGGTCTAAGATACTGCTCATTGTTTTATTGTAGAATTCCACGGCTTCAGTAACTGATGTAGCATCTGCAGACTGGAGTGTTTGAAGGCTTGAAGTCAGATCTTATGTATTGATGTTATTCAGGTTTCTGAAGCATGTGTCACGTTTCGGTTTAGTCTAGGAGGATGGAAAGGATAGTTCCATGGAAATGGCCTTTTGGTCTGATACACCCAGGTCATAGACAACTGGTGTACTTAAAAGTGCAGACTCAGTAGTGACCAGATCAGGAATGTTGCCCTTGGTTTGTGTGGGGGGCGTCAACATGCTGTCTGAGGTTGAAAAAGTCGAGCAAGTCCAGAAAATTCTGTCGCGAAATGACAGGAAGGATTGTTCACACGGATGTTGAAGTCACCAAGTATTATTATATTGGAGGAAGTTGTGCAGAGAGTAATAAAAAGATTATACATCTCTGGGATGAAGCATGAGTTTGGGTTGGTTGGCCGGTAGATTAGTAATACAGTCATTGACAGAGGGGGTTTGCATTTAAATGCCAGACATTCAACAGATGACAACTCAGAGAGGGACAAAAGGGAAAGATTCAGGTGTTGGTGGTAGATGACAGCCAAATCACCACCATGACCACTGCTACTCTTTGAAGATAGCAGGAGTTCAGAGGGCAGGTCTCATTCAAAACAGAAAAGATATCTGGTTTTTGCCAGGTTTCTGTGAGACACATTATGTCCAAACCTTTGTCCAGAATGTGTTGATGAATAAGGCAGGCTTTGTTTGTGAAGGATTGTTTAATAGTTCAGTTTTAATGCTGGGTGTTGTAATAAGTGTTTGTACCGGTTGGAATAGACCGAGGTCCACTCTGCGTTTCTTGTTTCTCTCCATGTGTGGTGCTGTGTCGGAATCCCCAGTGCTATTAATCCACAGAGTGTTAGTATTCTAATGACATAATCGGGATGCGACAGGGTGCACAACAGCCCAGACGGAAGGGGTGGCATCACCAGTATGGGAGTAAACAAACTTTCACCAGGTGCTTCTGTGGATATAACGGGGCCAATGTAGGAGACCAAGTTCCTTAATAGCCAATACACATGATGGAGTGTTGTAGTTGTTATATTCCAACAGCTGAGTGAGTGAGTATTGTAGTATGCCAGTCGAGCGGCCTCCACAACTGTTGTTGGCCATGAGTCCCGGAGACAGCATGCAGAGGAGGAAGAGAGTATACCAAAACAAAAGCACAGGCAATGCGGCTGGATAAAAGTAGAGGGGGTTCAAGGGATCATGATGACCATCACCGGAAGGAGCTCTTGAGCGCTCCCAGGGCAGGACAGAGCCACGGCTAGTTAGTCGCAAACCAAACCGGTGGCACTTTCCACCAGTCGCTTCCACTCTGTGGAGTCCTCAATATTGGTGAGATCCGTGCCACAAACAGACTTTTACAATTCATAGAGATACAAGTCAATCACCAAAGCAATCAAACTTGAAAAATTGGCGGAGAAGTGGCGAACAGATGGCGCCAGCGTCCTCTCCTCTTCAAGTCACTCTAGAATCCACCTGAGAGCAGGTTAACCTTTTTTGTATCAAATTGTGAGATTTTAAGACTACAGTTGAAATGATACAAAATTTGCAATATCACGACTGTTGTAATTTTATGTGAAAAGGTTGCAAAAAAGTTGACATCTTCCAATAACAAAAAGTTTTTTATTTTAAATTAAAAAGTCACAATTTTGTGACATTCTTGATTTTACGATAAAAAGTCTTGGTTGTTGACAGAAAAAGAACTTGCAATGTTAAAACAAAATTTTTTTCACCAATAAAGTTGTGATTTTCAAGTAATTTTAGTACAAGTCACAAGTTTATGAAGGTCAAAAGTCTGGAGGTCATTCTTCTGCCATCTCAGAGTCTCGGTGAGTTTGATCTCTGGATACATTTCAGAGTCCAATTAGCAGACTAACCAGGAGCTGGGGAGGTTTCTCCACCCCCACTGCCTAGCCCAGACTGGGCCCACTCCCTGCCCTGGATGGAATATGCCCAGAATTCTCTCAGGAACATGTCAACTGGGCTCACACCCTTTGTGCTGGGCAGAGCACATCTGGGAGACCACCGACATCCAGCTATGCTGGACGATTCACCACCAGAAGATCCAGGCAGGGACCTCCATCTCCGTCTGCCCTGTTGAAAGCTGAGTCCTCGGTTCATTGGACCCTTCAATATCCTCAGGAGGAACAATGAGCTTTCTTACACTCTTCATCTCCTGTCAAATTTCCATATCTCACCCATGTTTCATGTTTCTCAGACCAGTGATCAGAGGTCCTCTAGCTGATGCAGTCCCGCCTAAGGAACCACCCCTACCCCTGGAGACTAAGGGGTCCACCGTGTAGTCCGTTCGGTCCCTCCTCGACTCCATGCGCTTTGTGGGCCTGATTCAGTATCTGGTGGACTGGGAGGGGTACAGCCCTGAGGAACGCAGCTGGATGTCACCCAGAGACATCCTTGAGCCTGATCTCATCCAAGACTTCTGTGCCCATGTGAACCGTCCTGCTCTTTATCCTCAGTGTTGCCCTCCCGACAGGCAGCACTGCTTGTCAGGAGGGGGTGCTGTCATGTCTGCTCCTCCTCCACTACCATGGTCAGTGTCACCAGTCTTCTAATCACTGGTCCCAACACTACATTTCCCAGGAATCCTCAGTTCACTCCATCATGGACTGCACCCATGCCTTCATCATTACCCTCATGTGTTTCACCCGCTTCCATGCCTATTTATACCCTGTGTTCCTCCACCCTCCTTATGTAGTCTTATGTTCATGTCAAGTCTATATCTCACTCATATCATTTGTATGTGTGCAGTTCACTGCACTGTGTACTGTTGAGATCTGAGTTTTGTCTTGTGTAGTATTGTTGATAGGTAACATTCTTTCATCCTAGATTCTGTAGACAGTATCTGTAAGTCAACACCTCTAAAACTAAATCAAAACTAAAACAAAAGTAAAACTTACCGGTTGTTTACAACTACAGACGGATTTGTTAAATTAACTAAAACTAAACTATAATAATCAAACAAACTGAAAAAAAAACAAAAAAACAAAAAACAAAACAACAACAAAAACACTACTCATGAACAGATCACACCTGCAGATGAATAAAATGAAAATAAGGGTTCCAGACCAGATGTGAATT
>JBAMYA010109142.1:0-19524 GCA_037176975.1 Arrhamphus sclerolepis
GTACATAGTAGCCTGAGCGAGTACGGACTAGCCTGAATGCGTACAGATTAGCCTGAACGAGCACAGATTAGCCTGAACGAGCACAGATTAGCCTGAACGAGCACAGCTTAGCCTGAATGCGTACAGATTAGCCTGAATGCGTACAGATTAGCCTGAATGCGTACAGATTACCCTGAACGAGCACAGATTAGCCTGAATGCGTACAGATTAGCCTGAACGAGCACGGATTAGCCTGAATGCATACAGATTAGCCTGAGCGAGCACGGATTAGCCTGAGCGAGCACGGATTAGCCTGAGCGGGTACAGAGTAGCCTGAGCGGGAACGTAGTAGCGAGTACATAGTAGCCTGAACGAGTACGTAGTAGCGAGTACATAGTAGCCTGAGCGAGTACGGACTAGCCTGAATGCGTACAGATTAGCCTGAACGAGCACAGATTAGCCTGAATGCGTACAGAATTGCCTGTACGAGCACAGATTAACAGGGGATTAACATGGAGATGCCTGAGACAGAAAGGTGGAACTAAGACGCAGTCAGAAAAGTTCAGTGGTAGATGCTACAAGGGCAAAACCTGCAAAAGCTCCCAACCAAGGCCTGGTTGACAGGAGATAAACCATCTCAACACTGTTTAGCTACTGGTTCTGGTGGCAGAAGTCCATGGGTCACAGGAGGTTCCCTCCGACATCTCCAACTGATTCCAGCGAGATTCTACAGTTGAAACACAGATTTTTCATTTACCTAATCTACAGGTGTCCTACGTGTCAATATTGCTACTGTGAGGCGAAAGAATCTGTATTCCCCCACAAAAGGATCCACTTTTTACCGTCAACTGTGCTAAATGTCTTTTTGAAAAGAGTAATGGCACATATGAATGCATGTTAAAACCAGAAGACCAGCTTAAACGTTCCTCATTGCAGAAACAAAGACGCCTCGATATTAACTGAGCGCCACAACGCATCACACACACATCCAGTAAAAACTTGAAATTTCCAACCATATGCAGTCACAAATGGAAATTAGAAAATAAGGCATTTGAAAACATGTCAATCAAAGAAACGACCCAAATCATCCTGAAGCATTTCAGATATCTGGTGCCATTAACAAAACTTGAATTAAAAAGCTGATGAAGGCTGATGTCTTCATGTCACTCAGCTTCTATGATCACAATGTAAACGTGCTGACTGTAGGAAAGAAAATTATACGGTAAATATCGATTCCATCATGTGTCGAGCAGCTTCAGCATCACAGTTGCCTAACTTCCTGCCCCAACCCTCGCATCCATTCCTCCAGCCAATCAGATTTAAGCAGCTCAGCAAGGCAAAGCGATGACAGAAGCATGTTGCAGATGCACATTGCGGGACATTCATAGTGCAGCGCTGCCACAGAGGAATCCACTTTCCTCTTCTAGCCCCGGAGAGGCGGTTCTGTTTTTCTCCCCCATCAGCCTGTGACTCTCTTCCTCGTACACTCAACTGCAGATTTGTTCTAAACTGCAAGCTGATGGGCAACATCACTTGAAAAACAGAAGTTGGAAAGTTTTTGTTTTTTTTTCTGCAAAAGCAGCTTGTGCACACAAAATGACGTATTCTTGTTCTTCCAAATCAATCACCCATTTTATTGATCCATACTTCTCCAACCATCCGACTCACCCTGGCTCTTTTCTCAGCCTCCAGCCTCTGCATGATCATCATTGTGTCCACATCCTCATCATCCTCCTCCTCCTCGTCTTCATCGCTCTGCTTGGACTCCTGTAGTCTTTTCTGGAACTGCCACTCCAGCATCAGCTTCCTGAGGCGGTCATTTTCTTCCGCTGTTCTCTCCGGCTTTGCCTGGAAAAAAAAAAAAAAAAAAAAGGTTGAAAATTTGTAAATTCTCTTGTCTTAAGCTGCCGTGTTATCACCAGCAGAGCAAATCAAATTAATCTTGCTATTCCTTCCAAGCTAAAAATGATGACTAATGTATAAAATTAGACAGAAGTTCCTGTTAGAGGGGTGCATTTGGATCAAAATATGGCAGAGGTTAAAAAAAAAAAAGCTTTATTTGGGGCCAAGCTGAAAACAGACAGACTGGCTCCAGTACAGGCTCATTTTCAACTGCAGAGACAATCTGAAGAAGTTAAATTCAGAGGATGATTAAAGTAGGACCTTATAGTCCAAATGCAGCGTGAGGTGAGTCCGTCAGAAAGACCACCTAACATTTTTCTGTGTATTTATAAAAGAAAGCAATCTTCAGGGTTTCCCAGCTGTTTTAGCTGTATGTGCACTTCTACAACTGGTTTATTAAATTGTCACTTGCAGGTGATTAAATATACTAACCACACTTCCATTACGTACATTTACCACATTAAAGTGAAGACAGGAAGCAATAAAGTCAGTGGGACTGTTAAATAATCATAAAGTTGTTGTATGGTCAGAAATCCACCAGGAAGAGGCAGTGATGGGCTGTTCCACTGCTTAAAAAAAAGACCGAAGCTTTACATTAAATTACCTGGAGCTCCTGGATTTCCTTGTCCAACAGATCAACGATGTGAAGCTGCTGCTGTTTCTCAGCCTTCTCGCGGGCGTCTCTTTTCCAGGGGTCTGGAGACAAGCTGTCACTGGATGTTAGCTCCTCCTTACTGATGGTGATGTACTTAAGGTCCCGCCTCTCGATGGTCCGCGGCTGTTGCTGTGGAAGCAGCTCCCTGATCACTGTGTCCATGCCTACAGGGTTATTACAGATATTAGCAAAAGGGTTTATTTAGTTTTATACACACTTACATCACTGTAGAATAAAACAGTCACCTTGCACAGCGCTAGTATCAACTGTCATGCAGACTTTTGTTTGCCCGAAATATTATTTTTGAGACAAAGTGCAAGGAATGTTTAATTCAGCGTGTTACCAGCAGGGTTGGAGGCACTGGCTGGAGGAGGTACTGCTGAGCGCGGCAGGCTGGCTAGCTTCTCAGGTCGTGACGGGGGAGGGTGAGGCTGGGGCTGTGGAGGGTGGTACGGCTGAGGCGGAGCCATGGAGGCCAAAGGGGGCTGGAGGTGAGGAGGAGGCATTGCTCCTCCATTATTTTGGGGTTGGACGGGCATGACGGGGTTGGCGCGAATCTGGCCCAACTTCCTCTCCTGCTCCCTCCTCTTCCTCTCTCTGGAACAATATTATAATCAATTATTTACACAACTGTGCTACCTGTATGTTGCAATCAGTTTAAATACATAAAAAATAAATAAAAGGCTTCAATGCATCATAATGTTTGAAATGTTCCAACCTTTTCGTAGGTAAAAGATGCCAATGTTACCAATTCTAACCTACATTTTTCTAGATTACACATGTGCCTCAGGGTTCCCTCTCTTTCCCAGAAATTATTTTCCAGGACTTTTTCCAGGTTTTACAGGACGCGTGGGAACCCTGTGCCTGAGTTCCATGATGGTTCTGACAGATATAAGTAAAAAATAAATGAATAAATCAAAATCCCCACCTCTCCTCCTCCAGCCGAGCCTTCTCTTTCTCATACCATCGCTGCTGCTCCTCTCTTTTTTTGCGATCAGCAGCCTGCTGGGCTGTTACCGCAGTAACGGAGGCAGGAGGCGGTGGTAGCGGCAGGTCAGGCTGGGGATCATAGGGGTCATAGGCGTCAGGGTAAGGACCAGGAGGTGGGGGCGGAGGAGGTGGTAGGTCAGAGCGGGATGGTGGCTGTGCTGAATGTGGCGGCACAATGTGAGGTGTGTTGGGAGTTTTCCATCGGCCTGGACCGGTCTTCTGGTTCTGGGTCTTGTTTGAAGAAGAGGAGGAAGTTGAGAAGTTGAGGTGTTCCTGGCTGGAGGTTGATGACTCCACTGAAGAGGACACCTGTGGCTGCGGGGCCCAGTGCTCAGGTCCTGCTCCCACTGCACACACAAAGGCAGATCACTTGTACGCATGATTGTGTCTCTCCATAACCTCCATCAGAGTGACCTCTTCTAAACCAGCATCTGCCCAAAAGAGGGCGCAGGAAGAGGTCAGACTTTCTGCATCAATGTTTGTCCAGACGTACAACTCCTGCTTTAAGTGAGATTTTTCCAAATGCACTGCATTCATTTTCACAAACACCTGTTTTCTATGTGTGTAAGAACAGCTTTGTGTCTCCGTTTAATTCTCAGCTTTCTAATGACGGAGGAACGCTTTTAGAAGAAATCTTTTTTCAGCAGAACATGTAACCCACTTGAGTGATTTTTGTTTTTTATAATATACCAGGATAAAGGCAGAGGTTGAATTTTGGTTGTTTTCACCTCAGTAATCTTGTTGCTAAATAAAACAGTGGACAGGATTAGTTCTGATCTGACAGATTAAGGACAAATATCACATTTTTGTTTGGACATTCTGAAAGTATTGCAATTACTTTTAACATTACATAATCTTTAAAAATGATCCCAAAATTGATTAAATTTCAGAGGATTATTCACATTGTGACAATCAGTGTGCATTTGTATAATCTAGTCGTTAATGCACCATCAGAAGCTGTAGTGTTTTATTTTATCTCCAGGCCTCCTCACACACCTCCTGGAGGACCTCTCTGGTATTCATGATCTCTATGTTGGTATTCTAAGTCCCGGTGCTGGTAGTCCTGTGGGTAGTGTGCTTGAATGCGCTCATCTGGCCTCAGCCCTCCTGCTGTTGGGTATAGGTCCTCCTGGGAATGATTAATCCGCTGCAGAAAAGAAGAAGAAAAATTAGAGAAAAAAGACCTAAAAATGAGGAGGGAGGGACGTGATGTGAGTGAACGATAAGGCAAAGGCCCTCAAAAAGAACAATTTAGCCGTTTCTGAAGTAGCTTTGTTCTGCTTGAAAGTTAAGGGAGGTTCTAGGGATCTACTACTTTTTAAAATAAATAAATCTGCTGAAAGATACTACTGTATGTGCGTTCACACACTTCCCTCCTCGACTCTAAAATTTGATAATAGCTTCGGTATGATCATAGTTTGATGACTTGTGTAAGTGACTGTCTGATGCTGCTCTACCTGCATGCTGCTATTGTGGATGTTGTCTACCACAGGGAGGCGCTCTCTGTCCTCCATGCCCTGCCAGTGCTGTGAAGGCCCCTGTCCCGGACCCACAACTCGATCCTGGCTCTTAGAGGCTGGGATGGTGAAGTATTCCCTGGGGTAGGTCTGTGTGGGGATGGGGTAGGCCTCTGGACGAGGAGGGGAAGGCTCATCCTGAATGTAAAGGAAAAAAAGAAAAGAATATTGGAAAAGAAAATGTTGAGGACAACTTCCAAGCTCTACACAGGCAGAGAATTCTGCAGAAATATGTGAGAAGGGATTTCTCATTACTCCTGAAGAAACGGAGGCCCTCCAGTGTTACTGTCACTATGTGAAGTGGTCTGTGGGAACATTCCACATCAGGGCGTTGTTACTTACATCTGCACACAGGTTGCCAGTGGAGACGGAGGTGATCTTAGTGCCGGGTCCTCCGGGGTACATAGATTTGCTCTGGCCCTGATCTAATGATGAAGATGAGGAGGAGAGATGATTATTTTAATACTTGGAAAGCTTTCACACACAGTGAAACATCAGAAATACAGAAAGTGTTTGTGCTTTGTTGTTGTGCCATGTCCTGTTTAACACAGATAATCAAGATGCTTTAGGTTTTTCTTTCTTAAATCTCAATTTTTTTATGTACTTAAGACATATCTGTGTATCCAGACCAATGATCAATGCTGGATCAAGTATTTGTCAGCTAGATGATCAGTGAATAAAACAGAGGGGCTTTAAGCTGCGTGCAGTGGTGTTGACATAATAAACACATGCAAACGTGTTCACTATAATGCAACTGGGAGAGTTTCTGGACGACCTCTGAAACTACTACATTAATAATGAAACTGTGGATCTGCATTAGTTCTGTGTTCAATAAACTGGTAGGACCCAATAAATTTAATTTACAGCACTCTGTTTAACAAACAGCGCAGCTTTCATGAAGCCAGATGTTAGAGGAGGTCCTGCGCAGAGCTGACGTAATAAAGAAAACTCCAGAAGGAGAGAACGACACGGAGCTGAATGTGGTGGAAGAGGATATTTCAAAGCCACAATTAACATCAATTATGTCATAAAGAAGGGAGAGTCTGGTTAGTCGGGAGCTCACTGGCTACGTTGGGGCTGGAGCGGTGGTCAGCCCGGTTCTTGAAGAGTCGGTCTTCACCACTCATCTTCTTTGGTTCAGGGTAGGAGTCCCAGCCAGCCTGAGGGCTCTCTGGTGCACCGTTCTGGACAGAGTTGTTGTACAACTCAAAGCCTTCGCTCTTTGGTCGAAGTTTCCCGTTTTTCTCACGGCCTCGGTCTGATGCTGGGACGTGAGAGAGATAGTGGTTTAGAACAAACGTGTGTGAGGCTCATTGTGGTCTAACAGGTGACTGCCAAGAACATTGCAGTTTGATCCATAATTTGTCTGGTCATAATGATTTAGATAATTATTTTAAAAATGACAAAGTGCTTATTGCTAGTTTAATGCCCCACGTGTGAAGTACTGTTTACTGTTTAAAATGTTTTAGTTCATTTCAGATGTAGTTTTATATCAAATGCAGCACAGCCACCTACATCTGAATATTTCTCAGGGATAAGTTCCCAGACAAACCCTTCACTAAACTGTACATCAACTCTTCACTATGCTGTGGTTGAGGGACTTTAGGAGAAACACCCTTTTATCGTCATCCTGAACCACAGACTGGACTCGCCAGAAGACCTCTGTAATGAATCTGGGGTCACATTCCTGCAGACAAAGACCAGCACACAGCCAGACAAGTCTGCATCTTTGCACCATGTACTATATGTGTGTGCACAAAGCGCACACAAACACATGCAGCTGGCTCTGGCTACAAGCACTCATTATATCATTCAGAGAGCTAGTTAGATTTTTACTGTGCTGCAGCGAAACAAGGACTCGCTGTCTGGACAGATCTGCTTCTCCTCCATCATCCACAACACCAAATTAGAGCCATTAGCCAATAGAGGAAGCAGCATTCAGTCACACTGACAATAGTCAATTCATTACTACTTTTATGCGATGAAAACCAGTATGCTTTAGGGCACTGCATTTAAGATTATGTGAAAATTTAAAATGGCTTTAAAGTCGGTGATTATTGGTTGTTGTGTGACAGTGATTGTTTCCCCAAAGCCTAAAGATGAGATGTATCCACCACAATTAGCAACAAATTTGAACAGACTTTCTGTCCTTCCAGTGGCCACACATAAATACTGTGGAATCCATATGTGATGATGGGGGGATTACTGCTTCCTCTGTTTGAAAAGATATTACAAATCTATAAAAGTACACAAAGGACTCTGGAGCGTTCACCTCTTGGCATCATCGGGCTCGGCTGGTTGAGGAGCGTAGCCAGTCCGTGGTAAATGGCTCCCTGCTTGGCGACCTCCAGAGTCACGACTGAGCCCGTCCTGGTCATCAGCTCTGCTGCCCTGCGCACACGCACACGCACACGCACACAAACACAAACATCAATCTTGCCTTTTCTAGGGAACTTTTCTCTGAGCTTCGTATGAGCTTCATAAGTGTCTCTAAATGCAGATTTAGGAACATTTCACACAGCTTTCACACAAGCATTCATCACAATTAAAGGTTGCCAATCATCCATCTTTACATTTGGGTATTCTGTGGGAGGATGAGAGGCTAGAAGAAGTTTTGTAAATCAGAGGGAAACCTTTTGATTCACATGGTCAGTAACGTCCTCACATGATTAAACCCCTCCCACCCGCCTCCAAACACAATGGGAGAGATTTGTAAATTCAGTTTGACTGTGCTGGTGGCCTGAACACACAGTGAGAGGAATAATGGGACTACTATGGGATGGGTGTGTCCACACACACCCTTTTTCTGCTGGAGGTTTGTGATCCAAACATGCCTGAAATGATTTTCTTCTGTTGGGCAAAAATCAGCTACAACTGCCTGAAGATGTCCTGATCCTGAGCGCTCAAGATGTGATTCTCAGAATTAAAGCAGTCTTTCTTCCTCCTACGGTCGTGAACACATAAACACTACAAATACTGCCTTGGTTGTTAAATGTATAAAAAGACATTTTTCCCAGTGGTTCCTCACTAATGAATCTCTGGATGTCAAGAAGGTTTAATTATAATTTACATGTCAGCTAGGAATTTCACATTTGCATTTATATGATTTACATGCAGCTCTGGCAATGTTTTCCTCTATCCATCTGTAGAAAACAGCAGCAACAGCTGTTTTTACCTCTCTTGTGATAGGCCAACCAGGCTTCGGCCATCAACACTCAACAGCTGGTCACCTGCTGCCAAGCGGCCGTCCTGTAAAAGTAAACACACAATGATGAGCAACTGCGTTTTCCCCACATCCCTGTCCATCATTGTTCTAGCAGCGGTGCTCACGTTATCAGCTGCCCCGCCTTTAACCACAGATTTGATGTAGATGCCCAGCTTCTCCTGACCAGCACCCTGCAGAGACACAGAAAAAAAAAAAACAATCATAAAATTACTAACATGAGAAGGTCTCCTCTTTATCTATAAATGTTGTGCACACTCATCAACAAAAACACAATGTAACACAAGGGATTAAAGAACAAAGCCTAAATTACTGGTCAGAGGTGTCGTATGGCATCTCTGACAAGTTCTGGGGCTGTACGACAAATACAAACATCCCATGTCGTTTCAAAGATCTCTAGATGGTCTACCATCTCAGTCACACCGTTTTTGATTAATGACAAGTTGTGTCTGACAGGATTTAAACATAATTTAGAGAAATGACTTATTTCAGACAAGTTTTACTTGTGAAGACTGAAACACTGACGAGTGTCATCCAAAACACAAACTGGAGCAGGAGTGTTGCTAGGTAACAGAACCAGGCTGGGTCCCACATCTGCCATTTCTATCCAAACACCCTCCAAACAGCTTCCACGGCGGCAGCAGCAGTCAAGCACACTCGGCCTGTTTATCTTTTATTTATTTATTTTATCTTCCTGCTTAAATTCTACTGAAACTTTGTCATATTTTCAGCTGAAACAACAGAAATCTGTACTCGTTGGTTACATCACATAAGACTTACAAAACCAAATCCTTTATTTTCAAAAAAGGCAGCAGCAACAACAAAAAATAGAACAGTCAGTCCGTCAGCATCCATCTACACTGACAACCTCGATTAGGTGGCTTTCCTGAGAAAAGAGCACAAGTGTGCGCTGGCATGTTTCACATCCATCACCCTTCATGACATGTTTATCATCAGATTTAAAAGCAGAGCAAAGACTCTGGAAACTTTTATTACGCGAAGAGAGAACTTCTGTGCTGCACTTACGTTCCCACTTCACACACTTCAGGACTTCATAAACTGAGGAATCTGCATTTTGTTTTTAATGTGAGACTAATAAAACATACCAATTACCTTCATGACTTTTTAAAGGCAGATTTAAGGCTGCACAACATAACACAAAAACTAAAGCTTCACAAGAACGATTCAGAGGGGAACAGAATGGCAGCATGTCTATAAACCTGCTCGTAAAACCAGAGTGGATTAAAAGACTCCCGATAGCTTCCTCCAGACCTGGCTACACGCTCCACAGTGCATCTGCGTGAGGATGCATCTGGCTGAGAAAACCACTGAGGTTATACTGGGGCTAATGGCCTCTGACCGTTGACAGGCCACATTTATGAACCGATCCATCAGCTGTGGAGAACACAGACGTACTGCACCAGCACACCAGCGGACTGAGCGTATGCAGATGTGGCAAAAAACAAGACTGACCAAGTGTGTCAGAGACTGCTGCACGCCAGAAAACAAAAAACAAAGGGGGTGAGGGCCTCTTCCATCATTTGTGTGCAGTTAAAATCAAAATTAGATTTCGGCTACTTTGGTAACCAGGAGGGTGACATCCTCCACTCTGGAGCTCACTGGTTGGACCCATAACCAGCAGATCTTTGATTTTCATGTATCTCAGGTCTTTGTTGGCTAAACATTTTCCTGCAGCAGGAAACAACCTTTGAATATGTGGAGACTTGAAGTGAGAGAAGCCAAGTTTAAACTTAATAGTTCTCTTTAAAGAGCAATAGTTCAAAGAAATGTATTCCTGAGTCTTCACATCAGGCAACATCATTTCTTAAATATGTCTGATTGCTGCAGATGAAAGATTTCTTCCATTATTATCAGTAGTACAGTTAACACAAAAACAGCATTATCTTTTTTTTTTTTTTTTTTTTTTGAAATGAGACATCATTTGATATTTCTGTCATTTTCCATAAAATGTCATTTTCTGCAGTAGAAACTGTGTGAGCCCTGGACTTTCAGCTTCCTCTGTAATAATGAGGATGGTTTAATGTAGGCATGAACTTCCTGTCGGTGACATTATGATGAAGGGACAACAGTGAATCACTTTGATCACTTTCATTTCAGATGGAGCCATAGTTTGGGACACTTATAATAATGCCGGGCAGACACTGTGCGAGTTTTACCCCTTTTTGAGCCGATTTTTCACTCGTGCGAGAATATTTTGGATCGTGCGTTTCGCTTCGTGTAGTATACGTGGGGTAACGAGCAGCGATTAACCTCTCACGACCACCTCCCGTTCGGCAATCGTATGGTCGGCTGAAAATCAAGCCCGTTTGAAATTCTGCTCGCCCCTCGTGAGTGCATGGCTGCCGTACAGTGTGAGAACATAAATGGTGAGCTGCGAACTCTTAACCCTGCGGTTTAGTCGTACAGTTCGAGCTGGAACTGAGTACAACGATTGAAAGTATCGTACAGTGTCTGCCCAGCTTAAGGAGTGTAGAGAACTTTAGCAGGTTAAAAGGAGCCCAACAAACACGCTGCATCATGGACCTGTTGCCACATGTCTTAGTAGCAGCTGACTAACTCCCATCGTGAACACCAGAGACGACGTACAAAATCAGTGAAGGTGGAGTCGACACGCCTCACTGGAAATCAAGATGACAAGACGAGGGTTTTGGGAGGTGATGAAAACAGACAGTGCTGTTAGCACATTTTTGATGATGCTGTTGTTGGCCTGTTAGCCTGAGAGAACTGAAGCCAGTCTCCACTCATCATTTTAAATGTGGTCTAAATTCATGGCGTCTCATGGACTGACACGCACATGTGCTTCTAAGAGCTGGGAGTTTGTCAGGTTCGTGCAACAAAAGTTGAGCGGAAGGTCAAATGATCAACAGTAATAAACATAAAACAGTGCTCTCTTTCTATGCATTAACTGACAAGATTTCACATCATATATTATTTGATGAAATGTGTATCTACACTGCTGAAGTACGCAGGTGAAAAGGCACGAATGAGTCGACAGCAGGTATGTTGAAAGAAAGAAGCTGGTGACTGACGTTGGGGTGTGTTTCCAGGTAAAACCAGACCAGCTGCTGGTCACACATCACATGGTCACATCAGCACAAAAACACAATGAATGTTTATGATTCATAATTAAATCTTTTCTTTAAATGTGTCAAGTGTATAGCTTATGTCGATAATTTAAACCCAAAAGAACATGTTCATGTTGTGTTTCATTAACTGGAACAACCTGATTGCTTACAGCACAAATGAAAGCTGCCGGGTCTCTGTTACAGAGGAGTGGCAGAAAGAAGACGGCTTCTTCAAAAGAACCTCACATTTTAGCCCTGATGTAAATTCCACGACCTTTAATATGCAAAACTGATGTCATCACCACAAACGAACCTGTCTTTATGATGCAGCTCATGTTGGAGATCTTCATAGTGCAGTCATGCGCTCACTCATTTCACTCACATCAGGTTAGTCAGGGACTACTTGGCACAGTGGTGAGGATGTACTGAGACAGAGCAGGTGGACCCCAGCTCATTATTCCTCCCCAGTTAACGATTTTCACCTCAGGCAAATTCTAACAAATGTACGAAAGCAAATTAACCCAGAAATCCTACCATGAGCCTTTTAAAAGAACTGCCTTTTATAAACAATACTAAAATTAAAATGCACACAACTTTTCACTTATACCAGACGTAATATAATAAAGAGTGCAAACAAACTAATTATAATTCAATTATTTCTATGCCAATTCCGTCATAGCATTTCATAATCACGGCTACTCTGCTGCAAATACAACCCTGAAAAATGTGTTTAACAATTTTCTAAAGTGAGGCATTTTGCAGCTGCCGTACGAACAATCATCGACATCATCTCCACAGAGAAACTGCTGCTAATGCAGATAACTCCTAAATTACAGCTAGCAATGTTCAAGTCTATCAACCAGCTTTCTGGAGACCTGATGGGGTTTACAAAAAAAAAAAAAAACACCTCTGATCCAGAAGAGTTCATTTAGAAGCTGGTAATGTTTGACGGCCCAGGACCCCAAAGGTACTGTGTAGCGTTTTAGCAGATTAGACTTCCTTTCTGGGGTCTCTGACACTCTCAAACAATTTTACAACTGCGGCAAATCCTGAGCACCCAAAAACAAACTGGTGAGTTGTATAATCAGTTAAAAAGAAAACCCTCTGCTGTCCTACCAGCTGGTCTGTTTGACTATCTGGTAGGACTTACAGTCTTCCAAGAACTGTCAGACAAGAGAAGTACTCATTTTCTGCACTTTCTCTTTCATTTCCATCAATCCGTGTAAAATGTACACTTACAACATATTTATATAGAAACTGCTGGTGTAACTAACAGCACAGCTGCTCAGTATGAGTCTCTGTTACTGACGATGTACTTCAGAACTGCATTTCAGTATTTATCCTGCTACTGGACTCTCAGGCTGGCCCGTACTCACCACACAAGCTGAAAATACTCTACAGGACGAGTCTTCCTCTGTGACACATGATGAGAAAACTGCACGGGTCTGAATTAAAGTCAAATAGAATACAGGTTCACAGGCAGAAATAAACAGAAATCTAATTTTAGCTGTTCTTTTTGCTTTATTGACAACATCCCCATATTTGCACCACAGTTCAGACTCGTTTCACTGCTCCCTCTAAATAAGATTGAACTCTGTTTGAAGCAATGAGCAGATGCTGACAAACACTTTACATGTGCTTTTCCAAAATGGTGTTACGCAGGGTCAAGCTGTCCTTCTGAAGCACTTCTCACTGCCATGAGAGCAGAACCGACAGCAGCGTCATCACAGGGCGAAGACACGAAGGAAGAAAAACAAACTCGTTCTTAATTAACGGGTGCCAATTACTGAACACCACTTATTAGTCCTGTCCATATTTATTTGTTCTGCTGCTTTATTCTTCGGCATACCTGTGAAATCTTTACGGTTTTCACGGCCCGCAGCTTTGAGAAAAACCAACAAATGACTGGCTTGATCAAGGTTGGTGTGCTACGACATTTGGTAGCGATTCGTTGAATAATGTTTAGTGAAATAAAAAAAAAAAGACCAAAAAACCTCCCCATAGAAATGAATGAGGCCAGAAGCCAGCCCCTATAGTCCAAGGTGTTGTGACCCGTTTAACCCTCACAAGGCCTTAAGGGCTTGGCTGAGAATGACCTGACAGACAGAGGCGGTGAGGGTTAGGGCTTAAGGCCTTGTGACGGTTAAATGGGTCACAACAAACTGGACTGTGATACACGGCTAACAGACAACATAAACTACATATCCACCTTTAACATTCATATCAATTATAACTAATTTATGATGTTAGCCTTTAGCACACATTAGTTGTCAACAACCATTTGCCAAAATGCTAATGGTTAATGAGCTTGATGGGATTTATTTTACAAACCTTCACACACAGCTAGCCTGCAGTTAGCATGCAGGTAGGCTCTTTAGAAATGTAGTTTCTAAGAGCAGTCGTATTTGTTAACGACAGAACTCTGAAACGTTAATGGTAAAGCTGCAATTAAAAAAGAGATGTCAGTTCAGGTGTGATTAAACTAAGACTTCCAATGAAGATACATTTCAGATTATAAGATGGCACTACACACACACGTACATATGTACATACACTATATTTCCAAAAGTCTCCTCTCACCTGAGCTTCAGTTCATCCCATTCTTAATCCTCAGGGTTCAGTAGGACCTGGGTCCACCTTTGCAGCTGTAACAGCTTCAGCTCCTCTGTCTACAAGGTTCAGGAGTCTGTTTATGGGAATTTCTGACCGTTTCTCCAGAAGAGCATCTGTGAGGTCCCACTGATGTTGGACCAGAAGGTCTGGCTCTCAGTCTCTGCTCTGGTTCACCCCAAAGGTGTTCTGTCAGGTTGAGGTCAGGACAGGCCAGTCCAGTTCATCCACACCAGACTCTCTTACCCAGGTCTTCATGGACCTGCTTTGTGCACAGCCATGTTGGAAGAGGAAGGGACCATCTCCAAACTGTTCCCACAAAGTTAGGAACATGGAATTGTCCAGAACCCCTTGGTCTGCTGAAGCATTCAGAGTTCCTTCCACTGGAACTAAGGGACCAAGCCCAGATCCTGAAGAACAACCCCACACCACCAGTTGCTTCCACTTTGTTCTGATCCCACTGACAGTTGACTGGAATATTTAGGGAAATTTCACCACTGGACCTGTTGCACAGGTGGCCTCCTGTCACAGAACCAGGCCGGAGATCACTGAGCTCCTGAGAGACCCGTTCTTTCACAGATGTTTGTAGAAACAGTCTGCATGTGTAGGTGCTGGATTACACACCTGTGGACCTGGGAGTGACTGGAAAAACCTGGTTTACATTCCTTGGATGGATGAGTGAATACTTTTGGCAGTATAGTGTATGTGTGTGTCTTCTGTTAGGCATCCAGGTGGAAAAAGGAAGGAAGCATGGATACAGAGAACCATAGAATTCCAGGCCGTGGATAACATGCCATTTCACCAAATCAAGGATGGAGGTTCCAGACAACCTATCTATGCATGACCTTTTTTCATTTTGTTCCACGCCACATGCAGTCTAATGAAAGTCAATGCAGGATTGAGTTTTACAAAATATTTTAACAGTGCCTCCTTTTCTAATGACCACAATATCTTTTGGGCCTGTGTGTGCATCACCTCATGTGCAGACAGCATGACGATCTGTGCACAGCCCAGCCCTGTTGCTGTGTTTTTGGTGGTCATCTTATTCAGTTATAGGACAACGTCCACATCTATTTTCCAGCAAACGTCTCGATTTTTCCACACAAACTTGCCAAAATGTGACTGTACTGTACACAGACTTTACAACAAGTGCCAAAATGGACAAACACCTGATAAAACCCCTCCAGCCTGCAGCTTTACAGGAAAGCAAATGCATGTGTGTGCGGTACATCCTCTCATTGTCCTCATGCTCACAGGGGGAATGCTCTCATGCTATTGTTTCTACCAGCTAACAAATACTAAGACACACAATTAATACTTCAAACACACTCTGAAAACAAAGTCCTCCATTTTTGAATAATGTCTTTCATAATTCTAATTTTTTCAAATCCATGCAAAGTTAGATCCTGACATGGCTTACATAGACTATGTGAGCATTTTAAAACTTAATTAAGTCCTGAACTAAATGACAAATCTAAGTTCAGGAATTGGACGAGCACCTCATGACTAAATAAAAAAAATCATCAGGAGAGATGAGTCAGCTGTCAGTTGCAGATCTTCTTGCTGTAACTTTTTCCCTCATCAGGGACTTTATTTTGTCAAAGTGAATATAACCATCTTACACTGCTGAACCACTTTTCCTTCTGGTGCATCTTAAAGAATCCACAGTCACTTTTCCTATTTAAATGCTGCTTGCTGAGCGTGTCCAGGTGGCATTCATGTCGAGTCAGTTTAAAATGAAACACTGCTGCTGCTCCGGCTGAGCGCACGAGCGTGTAACATCATGGTGAGGTAGTTTTGTAAGTTACAGAGGGAATGTTCTCTCCTTTATGCAACTGATATGAGTAAACACACCAAAAAGGAAGTGGGGGTGGGGGGTTGAGGGGGAACCCCCTTCAGTTCCCTTCAGCCATGGTTGGGAGCTGCATGCAGGAACGACAAGCACAACACCCCAGTACACACACGTGGCTTTGGCTGGTGTACGCAGCATTTAGGACACAATCTGATTCATCTGCTCCACAGCGACAAATGGCTTGAAGACCAAAAGTGTCAGGTTTGCATGGAAAGAGTTTTTCCAAGTTCAGTATTTGTTTAGGCTTTGCTCCCCTCTTTAAGCAGAAGTCTTTCATCACTGTTATTTAATGTGAAAAAACTGTCAAAGTCTCTGACTAGGCAAACCAACAACAACTACAAAGCAGATATTTAAGCATGTTTTAGAGTCTCAAGTTAAAATCTGTCTAATGACTTAAAACAAGAAGCATAATATACATTATATAAGTTCAAAAGCATGACATAGCTTCATGCCACTGAACACATAAGCTAAACTTTCTGCTGTCTGCCTTGTGTGTGTACTTTAGTTTAACCACTGGCAGGACAACCCTGAAAGCAAACAGTGAAAAATGACCAAACCATTAAAACCATCATACTGACTATTATAGCAAACACCTTAATTTTACTGTTTCAGTTGACAATACAAAAGACAATATAAGAATAACGACTTAAAACATACACCTCCCTTAACATGTGACACACTGCAATGTTAAAAATATCACACAAGACAGCATTTGATTTGAAACGTTAACAAAATAAAGAGACTTTTTCTATCCAGCTAGCAGACACCTGTTATTAAGAGGTTTGTTACCTGGTCTCTTCTGCCCACCACAGAAAACCACATGGTGCAGCTGCTCGTTAGCGTCCAGACCAGTTCACACAGTGACGTCCAGACTGGAGAGGTGCACAAACCGTACACACCTGCTTTTATCCCAAAGAGTGTTTAAAGCTGCAAACATGAACTGACAAGTCTGCAGTCTCTCAATTACACTGGCGGGAGGAAATCCATTCAACTGCACGTCTGGGCTTAAAATCACTATTTACTGAAGAAAACTGAACTACAAACAAAAAATAAAACGTTGTGGGGGAAACACGTCATCCAAATGTATTAGAGTTCATTTTCAAAAGTTTAGTTTGGGAAGAAATATTTTTAACGCGTAAAAGGTAATCAAAAAAATTCCTACTAAACCAGACGTAGAAACAAAAAACAGTTAAGTCCAGTAAATGTATTCAAAAACCAAAATAAAATAAAATAATTAAAAAAAAAAAAAAAAGCTAATTCCTTAAATGCTCCCAGGTCCAGCAGAATTCCTGTACTCCTTCCTAAATGCAGACCGTCAAAGAACGGTAAAATCAGGCGGAGATCCAAAGGTGAAGCGTCTGCTGGGGCGCCAGCTGATCAGACTGAGGTGGAGCGTTGCTGCAGCTCCACAAGGCAAATTCTCCTCCGCCACACACACACACACACACACACACACACACACACACACACTTATATAACAGGACAGAGCACAGCCCAGTTTACTGAAAATTCAAGCAGCTGTTTGACCAAATTTGCTCTACCTGCCTTTCCCTTCCCACACACAGACTTGTTTCCCTACCTCTTTTACACACAAACACACGTATTTGAAAATAAACAGAGTGAGGAGGAGGAGGTCCCCCCCCTCTCACACACACACACAGCTAGCTCACACATGCACTCAGCCACACAGGAAAGCTCTTGCCTTCAGCAGGAAACACACTACTCAAAAGACAGAAACAAAGACTTAATGTCTTGTACAGGGAGCCGACACTCCCACTCTTGTCCCACTCCAACCTTCTCACTGATTAAGACCGAGGTGTTTTACAGTAATAAAGAAGTTTACATCCCAGACTGCCATATCAGACATGCTCACACAAAAGTGTAATTTCATGGATGCGAGTTTTTATCCAAACATTCCATAATCCCGTGTGGAAACGTGGGGTTCTATCAAACTACATTTATTAGTCATTGTGAGCACCCAACTGTGTTGTTTCTTGCTGCCATTTTAAATTAAAAAATCGCAGAAATGCGGGCCATTGTGGGGCTCTTGGGTGCATACTGTTTACTGCAATGAATGTTAAAACGCTCCATAATTGTTTGGAATATCAGAGAAACAAGCGATTGGATAGTGTGTAATGAGGTATACTGCTAGCAGGAGGATGCAGAGTCATCATCTCTTTCACTGTTAAACACTCAGCAGTCGGCTCTTGAATAACATAAAATTGGAAGATGATGATGGATACACTCTGGGGTTGAGAAAATATAGTGTGAAAGTAAATAACTGTCTGATGTGAAGCCAACATGAGTTCTCTCCTGTTACTATAGCGTTTCTGAGGTCATTTCAGAAGGAGAACATTCGCTCTCCTGAACTCCCATCAGCCACTTTCCTCTTTCTCCAAGTTGAAGCCTGCTGACTGGTGTCTAACGCAGGGGAAACACCTAAAACAACCCTACTTACCAAACGTTCAAGCTATTATTAAAAAAGATGAATATAAAATGCTTCTGCCCCTGCTCATGTTACAGAATATTGATTTTCCCCCAGAAGATGCCACCAAGGTGCGTATCTGTCATCTCCTTACATAATTGTGATGGATTTTTTTGAAGCCACTTTCTGAGTTCGTTATAATTATTGGGTGAAATTGCTCCTTACTAAGTGTCTGGAATTTTAAAACCCCAAATTGGGAAGAGTGAACGTTCTTAAAAAAGAAACTTTTCAGATCTAATACCATCAATCTTGTGTCTAATCTTCTATTTCACATTTTTTTATGTTTCTAAAGGTTACTTCAGAAGACAAGGCATTAAGAAAATGAATCTATCCCGGTATCTATACTGTAGATATAGAGAACTATAGAACATTTCATATGCCATGAGACAGTAATGTCAAACCCTCCACCACCTCACACCCTACCCTCAGCAGCAAGCTCCAGAGTCCATGTTTTGTCCAGGGGCCAATCAAAGGTTTCTCAATATTGTGTTTGTTCTGTGCACCTTGGTCAGACTGAAAACTGGAAGCAGCCTATTTAAAAGAACAGCCTGCTCCATGTCATTCTAATACACACCAGCACAAATCCTGCACACTCCATCTCCACTGAAACCAACAGACTTATTTTGGGATTTCCTCTCAGAATAAGGGTTATTTTTTACTTTCTGGTTTTGTTCACAAAGTTTCACTTTTGTCTTAACACAAGTTTTGCTTCAGAATAAAGAAATTTTTTAGTTTGATCTGAACTTCGGCTTTTTTCAAAACACACACTTCCAGGTGGTATTTCTTACCTTGGCAGCCACAATGCTGAGGCCCATGCCGTTGTGCTTCTTCAGGGTTACCGTGACAACCTCTGGTTCTTTCCTCATTGGCTGAAAAGAGATGGACAGGAAAAGACAAACTATAAGTGAGGATGATGCCTCTTGTGCGTGTTGAAACCCTGAGAAAAATTAAGCGAATGTTTGTCTGTCTCAAAGAGGGTAAAAGGAGAGTAAAAGGAGGGAGGGATGAGAAAAGGGAGGGAAGGAATGAAGGAGGGATACAGGGGAAAGGGAAGACCACAGAGGAACCTGTGGTCGCTGGCATCAAGTCAAGAATGAAAACCGCATCATGGCTACCCGGACACACACACACACACACACACACACACACACACACAGACACACACACACACACACACACACACACACACACACACACACACACACACACACACACACACACACAC
>JBAMYA010109163.1:0-19522 GCA_037176975.1 Arrhamphus sclerolepis
GTGGAATAACTGAGGCGGAGAGTGGCTGCTTTAAGGTGGAATAACTGAGGCGGGGAGTGGCTGCTTTAAGGTGGAATGATTGAGATGGAGAGAAGCTGCTTTAAGGTGGAATAACTGAGGTGGAGCGCGGCTGCTTTAAGGTGGAATAACTGAGGCGGAGAGCGGCTGCTTTAAGGTGGAATAACTGAGGCGGAGAGTGGCTGCTTTAAGGTGGAATAACTGAGGCGGGGAGTGGCTGCTTTAAGGTGGAATAACTGAGGCGGGGAGTGGCTGCTTTAAGGTGGAATGATTGAGATGGAGAGCAGCTGCTTTAAGGTGGAATAACTGAGGTTGAGCGCGGCTGCTTTAAGGTGGAATAACTGAGGTGGAGAGCAGCTGCTTTAAGGTGGAATAACTTGTCTGTGATGAGATGATTCATGGTGACCTGTGGTCAGAGAGTCTTGGTTGTTGGAAAAAAAAGGCTGAAATAAAAATGAAGCTAATTTTGTGGTGAAAGTGCAAACTTTGAAAGCTTTTGTTTTTACAAAAAAGTCAACTTTTATTTCTGATTTTACAAGAAAAAAGCCTTTGTTTTGTGATTGAAGTCACTATTCTTGTAAACTTTCAGATTTTATGACATAAATTCAGTTTTTTGTGACTTGCTTTATAGCTTGTTTGAAAAGGTTTCCAGGAAACGTCCCTTTACTCTAAAACATGTTTGGCTGCACAGGACAGGGCGGGAAAAAATAAAAAAATCCAAACTCTGGGACAATGTCCTGCGTAGAGGACATTTGGGATATGCAGAAGTCCTTTGTCCCTGCACCCTAACTGAACTTTACAGTTGGGTAAAGGGACACCACAGGCTCACTGGAATGTGAAAAATACACTTGCTGGTCATACTGGTGTTGATTAAGTTTCTCTACCTCCACCCCCCTCCCCCGCCTTGTCCCTTGTCCATTTATCTGCTGCCTGCAGGCCTATTTTGGCAGTGACTCTAACACTGTCTTCAGGATGTTTGACTCCCAGAGTTACACAGGGACAGATCTGATCTTCAAAGACGCCACCGTTCGCATCGTGGGGGTTGCTGACAGGAAGTCCTACCAGGACTGGCTGGGTCAGAGCTACCTGGACTCACTGGTGGACATGGAGTGCAGTTCATCCAACACAGGTAAGAACGGATAGTCTTTGACTGACCTCAAGTAAACATTTGACATTTTAGAGCAGAACAGTTAAAGTCTGAAAGGACCCTGAGGGACCCTGTTAAAACTGAGTCACTTAAGTTGATAAACTTTATAAATTTTGGTTGGGAAATGTATCAGTTTTGAGTGTTACAACTCTAAGAAACAGAGGCATTGATAAGATTATCCAGTAAAATAAAGTTTAGTTTACTGACCTAAGTCTTTAGTTACTAAAGAATTAAATGAAGACTGTAATTTCTACCTACTGACACTAGGTGGCAGCAGAGTTCATGGATGACAAGGTTCATGGATGACACACTTTGGAATTACAAGTTTGTTAATTAAAATAACCACATTTAATCAATATCTAAAAGTGATCAGCTGATTGACTTTTAAGATGATGTTTGAAATAGTGGAAGGCTGTCCAGTATTTGACCATCAGCTGTTTACGTTTACGGGGCCAGCTGGCGGCTGTGGACTAAATCATTCCAGCGTCCCTTCAATGATGCCAGCGTCGCTGCTTCAGACAGCAAAACTCTGGGAACATCTCCAAGTTCATCTAACATTTCTGCCTTCATCTTCATACCCATCCTGTAATAACGAGGTGTTTGTCCAACAAAAGGAAGTTAACTGTGAAAGAAACAGCCAGTAGTTCAATAAGAGCTTCCTCTCTTTTTCAGATAGATTAATGCGAAATGAAAACTAGTCAACAGTGGAGCTCATCAAGGAAATCTGTTTTATTGCATAAAGACGGAGAAAGCTAGAGTTGTACACTCATGAGCTCTGATTGTACTTGCAGTTGTGTCGTCTGCGCAGCTGCTGCTGATGTGCCTGCTCAGCGTCACGCTGACCTCCACCTGGATGTGAAGACACGGAGGAGCTGGTCTCCTCGTCCTGCTGCACTCCTCTCCTTTTTTTCTCTTGTTAATCTCTGTAATTCCTCTGCCACTCCCCTTTTTTTAAAAACAAAAATCCTTGTCCTCACGTTAATGTTGAAGCTTTAATAATGATAATAATATTAATTTAGTTTGGCTCGGCTTTTCTGGGAGCCGTCTGTCAATTCTACCTTTCTTGATTTGCTGCAGTACAGAAGAGAACAGCATGTTGGAGCTGCCACCGCCGCTAGTGTTTAGACAGTATGATTAAGAGAGCTGTTTACTGAAGGTGAGCTGCCATATCAGTGAGTATGCTGCCGCCTGTTACATTGCTTCAGTGCTTCACTGCTATTTACCTACAAAACCTCCTGCATAAAGAAGAGACAGTCTGATTTTTTCTTTTAACCTCATGTGAGCCACTAAAAGTATTTCAAGTTTACCTCAACCAGAAGAGACTTTCCTCTGTCACCTGTCTGTAACCTGATAGAAGTGACTCCACATCATCCCTGCGTCCAGAGGCTTCATGTGAGCATGAAGGTCGGCTCGTTGCTCTGCTGCTGCTCATTCGTGAACGTTCCAAGTGGACGCAGGTTTTTCTTGTCTGAGGGTTTTTCTGCTCTCACGCCCCGTTAATGTTAATGGTTCATGATCTTCACACAGAGCTGAGCCGGTTTTACGTGACTGTGCTTCTCCATAGGCTGTCTGCTTCATCTGTTCTCCTCAAAAGCTTAAAATAAGCACGATAAAACCATCAGGTTCACTCTGAAATCTTCTGTGTGTTTCGTCTCATTATAACTGAGCACCTTCATGTGACCGACAAACGTCCTGCTCTGCTTCTGCGTCTTGCAGATATTTCACGTTCGTTTGTACAGAACTGAAGATGATTTGGGGAGAACATGAAGAACACATCCTGTGATTTATGTTCAGGCTGAAATAGTTTGTTTTTGTCCTCTATGGATGGTTTAAAGGAAATACCTTTGTATTGTGTCAGAAGAAAAGACAACGTTTTTATTTTTTTCTGAGTAACTTCCTTTCAGATTCTGCTTAAAAACAGAAAGATCGTTGTTTCCTTTTTGACTGGGGAAAGGTTCTGGCTCCACTTCTTCAATCATGCAGAAGTTTAAACAGAAGGCAACATTTGCTTATCGTAATTAGAATTATCTGCCAGTTGGGCCTCGTCTCTCTCACCCAGAATGAGTCACTCCAGAAAAGCCTTATTAACTCAGACTAACCATTCATCATCAAATATCTGCTACTTGTGCTATGATGTTGTTTTGTCGTTTTAAAATGTTGACCTGATGTGTATTTACCTACAATGAGAGATTTATTTTTATATGAAGTTCAGGTGCCATATCAGTGTATATGTACTGACTCATACTTCCAGAGTCTGATAACTTTTCTTCCTGCTGATAAAGTTTTATTTCTATGTGAAATGACCTTCTATGTGACTAATATTTAGTTGCCAGGCCAGTGTGTCTGCATAAGTATTACCTCATAAAGCTACTGTCTATGCTTATTCAAATGAAATAAAAGTATACACAGCAAAATGCACTGTTGTTGAGTGATTCTTTTTCTAGTCTTTTGCATGAGTGCCTCACTTAGTGGTAGGGGAAGAGATTTACATGATTTCTAATCAAAAACAGTGAATACCTCTTAACCATCTGTTAGGGGAGACCGGGGATGGTTGCAACACGGGTAGAGCTGTAACGCCACCCTTTCCACCAATCAGGGACAAGTCATACGAGCACATCAGCGAGTACCTGCTTCCTCTCCGTTGTAGAAATGTTAATAAATTTATAGAATGCCTGGCAGAAGTGTGAGCATCAGATGTAGCTCCAGGGGAGGGCAGGGCAGCCAGATCAGCTGCAAAGCCACATGGGATCTGCCTCACAGGGGACGGTGGGTAGGATGTGTCCAGGGTTTTAGAACCTACCCTGGTAGTGGACTAGGTGGTCACAAAGCAGCACCATGTATTTGACGTCTCACAAGACCGTGATACTCTGCAGGTGCCATCAACAAAGGTCTGAGGACTCTAACTCAAAACTTCCATACTGAGTACTCTGTAAAACAAACAAATAAATAAAACTGTATTCCTGTGCCCAGCTGGTTCCTGCTTGGGAGGATCATTGTTAAAGTATATTATTAAAGTACTATACATCATCAGGAAGGAAGGGCTGGTTTCTTGATCTTTTGTTTCAGATGTGACATCAGACATGTCCCTTCTCCTGCCTTAAACACAAGTATCCCTGTCGTGTAGCAGTTTAACTCATCCTGCCAACAATCCAACACTTTTGTGTTTTTATCTTATAACTGAATAGCTGAGGACTTTTGTTGTCCATTTATTGTTCCAAAATTCACTTTTCAGGGATTTTGCAGACAAAAAGGCCAAACAATAGGTGATATGAAGGCAGAGAGAACCAGTAAAAGCAGGCCAGTACAAAAACATGCCTGTTTTTTTTTTGTTGTGGCAGCTATCATAACACTTTTTTAACATATTTTGAACATGAAAACAATCAGCTAACTGAATCTGACCAAAGTTCAAGATAAATATTTATTGATACAATGACAACAGGTGAATTCATATTCAGCATATACACACCACACCCTAGTACAGGTCAAACATTTTTACAAAAACAGCGTGATAAAAGTTCTTTGGCAGACCTTGTGTGGATTAATTATTGCACATCACAGGAGGCAAATCAGAAATACAACAGAATAACAGAATATTATGAGGAAGTTCAACCCCAGCATGTGCCAGCTAATGTTGAACAAGTACTCAATTTATCCACATCAATTCTACCATTTCCATGGTGTTCTCATGACTGTCTGAAGTATTTAAAGATAGGGTACATTTTAAATTCTCATTCGTTCCCAGAAATGTGAGAGCAGTTTACTTATCTCTGCCCACAGGTCACCATGAATCATCTCATCACAGACAGCAGCACATCTGTCAACATCAGCCAGCCTCTTTGACTCCTTTATAGTCCAACACTTTGAATTTAGAGTCTTCATTTTTTCTTTTAAAAAGGAAACAACCTGAGTTCACTTCTTGATCCGCTTGGACCCTTCCTTCCATCCGTCCTTCACCTCGTTCACAAACGTCTCTCCGACTCTCCTCAGTCGGCCGCTCATCTCTCCCAGGTCTCCGGGGACTTTACCGGCCTCCTCCCGGACCTGCCGCAGCGTCTGGGACCGCAGCGCCCGCTCCGAGGCGTCCCGGCCGAAGATCTGAGCCTTGGTGATTGCGTAAGCCGTGATCTGGGCCGCCCTGCGGATCGGACGGGACTCCGCTAACTTGTCCACGACCTGCAGGTTGTTGACGAGGTACGCCAGCATGCGAGACAGCATGGCGAAGTCTGCGTTTGAGTCCTGTAAAACACCGCCGTTTTAAGTTCGAACATCCACCCACTGTTGCCGTGCTGATGTATATGGATATAGAAGTGAAAAAACTTAAATAACTTTACCCGTGGAGCTGAACTTCCTCCAGGTGACCGTTGAGCTTCATTGAATGACACAAAGCGGAAGTTTCATAACAGACCACAAAGCGGGCGGCGCTTTACCGCCACCTGCTGGTCTGGAGTGGAGACAAACTTTTAAATCAAGCGCTTAATAGTGTTCTTTTTTCTTTTTTAAAATATTGTTCAAAAAGCATAACACAATGCAGTTGTTAAAGGTATAGTATAAACCACGCCAGGGGTAGTATACATAAAAGCACAAGACTAATTTACATTTGGAGCACAAGCTTCACGTTTAGATGGGCTTTTTGTTACATGAGGTAGAAATTAATATCCTATAATATTCAATTTCTTTATGAAAAGTAAAGATGGACAGTTTTTCATTACCTTGCATTCATGTTTGAAAATTTCCTATTGGAATAATAAGGTTGCAAAGGAAAAAAAAACCTTCAAACCCTTCACATAATTAATGAAACCCAGTAAGACATTTGTAAGTATCATGGGTATTATCTATAATAAATCAATAAATACTTTGTCAAAAGCATCCGATGTGTTCACAAGGCCAAAAAAGGTGGAAAACAGTCTCTGGGTGCATTTTACGGATAGTGCATGCGGCATCAATGTCCTTCCTAAATTTAACTTAAAAAAAAGAAAGAAAAAGACTTAACGAGATAACGATGAATAATCTTAAATAAAATATTTTTTTAACTTTGTTGACCAGCTGAAATTCCATGTCTTGGTCCAACAAATGTCCTGAGCATATTTATTCCAAGGCTAATGAATGAATGAATGAATTCTTTGTCACTGAACCAGCGTCCCGGTACAATGAAATTAAGGCATATGGCACAGAGATATAATTGTTCAGGATTATTTATTTATTTAAATATTTATTTGTAATAAGAAGTGGACATAAAAGATCATTAATCGGTGTGAGTCTCAAGGGGATCAAGTGGAGGAGTCACAAAAGAAGGTGTGGTCACAAACCTGCCTGTTCTGATAACAGCGCTTCTTCTCTGAAATAAATATAAAACTTCCTGCAGTTCATTTGATCTGCTGGGATTCTTTGTATAAAACTGTTTTACATGTGAGTGACTGTTGGGTGAAATCTTATGGCGCCACAGTAAATCCACATTACTGTCTTGATTTTATTTCTTAAACCGAAGGGGGAAATAAATAAATGAATAAAACAACTGTAATAGCACAAACCAACCACAGGACGTCGCTGTCTGACCACTCTCCTCCAGGGTTCTGAACAGAAAAAGGTAGACTGATCAACTTTAAAACATACAACGGTAAAAACCGTTTATTAAAAAATATAATTTGAAATGAAACAATGCTAACAGGAACATAAATATAAATGAAAAAAGCTTTTTAGTTCTCATAAATATCGCAGCACTCTCAAAAGTATCTCACTCAGAAGGATCTTTTTTTCCCCACAAAACAACAACAACAACAACAAAACATACAATCTGATGCTGTTATAATAAATAATATCTTTTGAAGGAAGATGTTGCAAGAACAAGTATCAGTCACAATCGCTCCTTTTTCAGGTGTTGCAGTAAAACCACTTTTCAGCCCAGAGCTTCATGTTCAAGCTCAACCCGCTTTTGTTATGATGGAAGAAATAGGATAAATAACTTAAAAACTTTTTTTTTTTGCAGCATGTTTAAGAAATACGTAGAAGTTATATCTCACAGTAATAAGAAGAAAACATTCCACTTTAAGTACTGTGTAGTTTGAAAGATCAGCAAAATAATAGCCTATTTCACTTCAATCTTATTATTCTCTTTGAAACATTTTAAATAAAACTTATTGCACTGTGATTTTTACTTTTATACTTACAGTAATTTCATTATACTTCACATTTTATCTTCAGTCATACTTAACTTATGTACTTTTGCACTTCAACACCATCTATATTATCAGGGATGGTGCTGTGCTCACCAAAGCAAAACAAGCTTATTTATATATAAAGCATATTTCATGCAGAAGACAATATAAAGTGCTTTACATAAAAGTATTAAACACGTTATTTAAAAATAAAGGTGTTTAAAGAAGAATAAAAAAACTAGAGACAAAAAGATGAAATGCAAGAAATAAAAGTTACAATGCATTGTGGGAGATTACTGACATGCAGCGGTAAATAAAAAGTTTTTAACCTCGATTTAAAGCAGCTAAGAGTTTCAGAAGCTGTGATGAATGTTTGCTGAGGAGCATTCAAGCTGAACGCTGCCTCACCAGGTTTGGATCTAACACTGGGTCCAGAATGTCGCCTGACCCCGACCAGCAGATGGGCTCTAGTTGGTTCATAATGGACCAGGAGACCTTCAGACCGTTCAGAGTTTTATAAACCAACAGCAGGATTTTAAAATCGCCAGTGTAAAGCTCTAAGAGCTGGAGTTGTTTGGTCTGCTCTCGAGGTCTCAGTGAGGACTCGGGCAGCAGCGCTCTGAACTAATTGCAGCTGTTTTATGGATTTTTTTTTAGTTTGAGAACAGCGTTGAAGTAGTCCAGCCTACTCGAGATCCTGAGTCCTGCTGAGAAATCACTCCTTTCATCACTGATATTCTCAGAGTGTAAATTTGGATCCAAGAGCAGTTTACTCACAAGTCTGTTCTCCCCATGTTTCATGAATGAGGCTCAATGTCTTTTGTCAAAAGGGAAACAGGAGAAGCTCTTTCTTTTGATGTGATGCTTCTCACTTTGCCTGATACAGCTTCTAATGTGCCTCTGAAGACACAGATCGTACCGGCTCAAAGGTTTTAGTAACTCTAAAAAGTTGCCATGATTGACAGCAGTGTGTTCCAGTATGTAAGCAGCTTTTGCTTTATCTCCTCTGTAACTATGTGCACATGAACCCATGACGTTTATCACATTTATTATGTGTATTATTATTATGTGTGACACTTCATCAGCATTTTTTTTTTAGCCAACATCAGTAGTTTGTGCGTTGTAGTATTTTCTCTGGTGAAATGCCAAACACACAGAACAATAAATGTGTTATTTCATTGCATGTTGCGCCATGCTTGTTGTGACAAACTTTAGAACGTAGGTGCTGCTGATAAACATGACTGCGGTGCTGTGGGGGCGGATGACAAAAGTAATCAGACTCCTCTGTCTCCTCATCTACAGCAACTTCTGCTTGTTCCTCTGAGTTATTTTTGTGCAGGTCTGTGTGGGGTTCTCACACTGTGGAACAGGTCCAGGGTCACCTGAAACTCATGCTCGAAGAGTCCACCATCCAAGCAGACCTTACAAGGTCAAGGTCTTCATGACACGTCAATCATGCACGTCCACCAAAAAATATGTGACGTATACATAAGATGCAATACCTACTTGAACTCTGGAGTCAGAGCGACGGCTGACCACAGGTGAACTGTCGCATAGGTCTTCTGCAGTTATGGCTGTTATATACAACCGCTAGCTGTGTGGCGTCGGCAACCATGACACAACAACTCGCCAAACGTTGCAAAGTACGTATGAAAAATGCTGTGGGTGTTTCTCTTCGATTTCCCACTTGGGTAACATGACACAAACAAACTCCTATCCCAACGACACTGATGATACGGGGTAACATGACATCTCCAGTCACACTGGTGTTGGTGTTTTCTGGCTGTGATTGTAACAAAAACAAAAGAGTAACTTCTTCTGTATCGGTTCTATGTGGTTGTATTTTTGACTCTGGCTGTGCTTTCTGCCCCAAAACCAAGACCTGCGGTCTTAACTGTCCTGCTCACATACGCTGAAGCAAGAAACGTTCGCAGGACAGCGGCTTGTGAATGCAAGTGGACGTAAACGCCTCGTCAAGCTGCAAGTATACGACAGCCGTATGTCTGATCTCTGCGTAGGGGAGAGTCCCAGCTTGAATGTGGTGCTGGTCTGGAGCTGGTTCAGAGCTGGTGCTACTGTGGAACCATATTAGAACTGGTTTGACACAATGGCTGCTTCAGCTTTTTGTAGATGTGCTGCTGCCTTCAAAGTCAAAACAAGCTAACGTTTCCATAAAATGGTAAAATGTCTTCTATGAGCCTTTTAATGTTTCTTCACAGCAAATAAACAAAATCTATAATAAAATATTTAGGAGATACATCGTGGTTCTTCACGTCTTCACCTGATGGAAGGTGTGATATGTGAAAGGTGGTTTGGATGAATAAAACTGGGATGGTAGCTCTCTGGAGTGCTGAGATTGTTAGTCCAAAATCCATGGATGGGTATCTGAGCATGCTCACCAGGCAGTCACCTCAGGCTCTTCAATGATCATTTTCAAATGATCCCGCAAAATATTTGAAAAAAAGTAGAAAAGACCACAAAGAGATGCAAAATGACGACAAAGGATCCCAACAATTTTATCCATAATTTTGAATATTTCCCTTGAGACACGTGTGTGATGATGTTCCTCCTGGTTCTCAACAGCTTTCCGCAGAAAACATCTTGTCTAAATTTAGGAACTACAGACGCCACAAGGATGACAGATGTGGAAGATCATACCTGCCCAATTAAAAACCCTCCAAAACTACAAAGTAAAACAATGGCTTAAATCCACTCAGACCTGTGAACATTAGAGCAGCAGTCTGTAATTCATGGACTGTGTTTTAATAACTGTCTCTTTGTCTCACTGTTTGTCTCTGTTGCGTCTAAGGGACTTGGTCTGCAAATCAGTTATTAGCTAGATGACCTTTGGACATGGCATCGGTTACATTTGAAACTGTAACAATCATCTTTGTTCTGTCCCTATCAAATAAATATTAGCAATAAAACAATAGGATTATTTGATAAACTGTCTGAGGCTGATGAATCCAGGTTTTACCAGGTTAAAAAGAGAAAAAAAACATTATCAGACAGAGAATTTAGGTAAATACAGCTTAAAGGGGGCTGATGCATGATGAACCATTAATACACTTAAATATAAAACTGCAACACTCATAAAATAAGCTGTAAAGGGTTTGGGGTTGAGATTTGACGATGCTTGCACCACAGAAGATTGGAAAATATGAGAATACTTAATTTGTAATTTGGTCAGCTCACTCACTGAATATAAATAAACCCCAGGGCTTACAAACCACATGAATTCCCTGCTTCAGAGACCTCCACATGTCAGCAAAAGAAAATCCTCCCAGAGCTGGTATAAATCTGCATAGTCCTCCAGCAAAAACCCGCACTCCATCATTCAGAAACATAATCCCTGCAGCATTCACAACATAATCATCCTGATCCCACATGTATCAGCAGAGACTCTGGCCTCGCCGTCCTTCCACTGAACCATTTTGTCTGTGTCTCCTCCCCTTGTTTTGTTTGTTTGTGCAAGTGCCTTCTGTTCTCAGTTTAAAGCTCTGCTCAGACACATCAAATGCCCCTCTACATTTGGCATCAAGGGAATCCCCACAATTAAAATGAATTAAATTCAGACTGGGGTTCAGAATCTGGCATTCAGAAACTTGGCACGCTGTCTGGAAAATCTGGGGATGAAATCAGCAGCCTTCTGATCTGCTGACAGCCCAGCTTCTTCTGAGCCGCTCTGAGTAGATGTTGCTGTTCAGACCCAATTTCTCATGGAAAAATGCAATAAACCTTTCGTGCAAATAATAGTTTCAAATCCAGGAGGGTTAAATGTTCCACAAAAAGGATTTTGACTGTCAGAGTTATTGTTGTTATTGGTATTATTTATTTTCATAAATAATCAGACCTCCCTCTTCATGCCTCTTCACTTCCTGCAGCTCTTCTTGGAGAACACTGGGATGTTTCCCGGCCAGCTGAGGGATATAATCTCTCCAGGGTGTCCTGGGTCAGACCCTGTAGCCTCCCCCTGGTTCTGAAACACGTCCCTTGGGAGGCATCCAGGATGGATCCTAACCAGAAGTGTACTCGCTCTCGGATGATTAAACTTCTCACGCGATCTCTAAGGGCGAGTTGAGACACTATGTGGAGGAAACTCTGTTCGTTTGTTGCCTTATATGAGGGAAGGAGCTGCTGATCTCAACCTCCAGTGAGAGCTGGAGATCACTGGAGTCCACAGGTGAACCAGTTAGAGGGTCTCAGATGAGGAGAGGTTCATTCTAGCCCGTTTTCTTTGAGACCATCCATTGCATTATTTAATAAATATTCTTATGTTATTCATATTACTTGTGGGAATTTCCCCGTTGCAGCAGCAGCAAAGACAAGATATCGAAAGGTAGAATAAAATATGCAAAAACAGACGCACTATAAAGTTCTGTAGAAATTCACTGGTTGCGAGCTGCTTAAAGTCCCATAATCATAGATCTTTTTTTTACATTTCACTGAGCTTGATCAAGCTGAAGGGAGGAGTTTGTGCAGAGGAATAGGTCTCTTTAAATCCACCGAATAAGGAATGTTTCTTTTAAAGGGATATAATGACCATTGAGCTGAAGAAATGACCATGAATTACATCGGGACAAACCTCAGGACAGGGTGTTTTGGTGGCTGAAAGTCCCCTCTCATAATTTATTTCACCCAACGTGCAAATTGCATAACCTTCAACCTGTGTCTGTTTGAATAATGCGCTAGCCTGAGGATATTCTGGCAGCTTCAAGTAGAAGAGAGTTTCTGCTACGTTACTCAATCAACCTCAGTCCGAATCCTGGTTTTGTATTATCACAAATGACTTTAGAAGTAATGGATGTCACCATATGGCAAATGGAATGTTTTGTATCTAATCTACTGAGCACACAGCAAAGCAATGCCACGGTAATCAAGGCCATAAAGTCAGAAAAATTGTTAATGTTTGGCACAGAAGGATATTAAATGCTTCTTTATCTGAACTTTCTTCTAACCTTATACTATCCAAGTTAATGACCAGCAGGCCCTACCCCAAACAAACTATTCATCAAAGCCTTCCAAAGTTATTTTTATGTCCATGTTTATCCAAAATTAATCAATAGTTATGAAATCCAGGACAGACTCAATGGGAATTTTTAGCACCTCCATCAAGGGAGCGACGTACTTGCAGGGTTTGCTTGTTTGTTGCTTATCTGCAGGATTACTCAAGATGCCATTGACAAAGATGCACAGAAGTCTTATCAAAGCTCAGGCATGGACTGTCTTAAAGTCATGAAATGGTCCTAAACTATAGTTATATTCTTATTTATATCTCCTTTGGATGTCAGGACCAAACATTTGCAACAAAGACTGTGCAGTTATCTGCTTTATACGTTCATATCCAGGCTCGTATTCCTACCTTATACACCTTAAAGATGCATGGCATGATTTTGCTGCAAAGGTTCACTATATTATGATTAATTTCCCACACAAGTGAAGCTGGTCTTGTGTCATTGTCTCCCCTAAAAGTGTTTCCAACCATATTACAGAAGACTTCTATTCATTTTTTTTCCTTTTCAGTTGGAGCTCCCTTCCTGCTAAATCTCTGTTGGAATAAAACACATGGAAATACTACAATATGTTTGACAAAATTCCTTGTTTGTTTACTGAGCTGTATCTTTCTGGCTGAGTAGACCTGAACAGAACTCTCATTCTGGTTTCATCCAAGGGTTTATCACCAGAATACAGCAGCACTCTCAAACTGGTTTAAATGGCCCCGACACAATCTTTATGCAAATGCAGCAATGGCAAATATAATTCAATTGTAAGCTGAATTCATCTCCATAAACCCTTTAAACTCCAAACATTGATCCTGGAAAGGACTTGGACAGTATCTGTAAACATGAACCTCTCCATCATGAGGTGTAGTTAAGGCAACGTTTGAACTCTCACTTTCAAAATTACAGTCTTCCTTGTTGTCCTTGGTTTATCCCTCAAGGCTCTTCTTCCAGTAACAAGCTCTCTTCTTTTCTTTTTTCTTTTTTTTTGCTGTCCTTGAGTCAGAAAGTAATCTGTAGCAGAGCAGTGGACAGGGAATGAAGCACAGCTTCATCTCACCTATGAAGCTCTGGACTGGCTTGTCTCTTCATTTGATCTTTCTAGTCCTGCTAACACCACACAAACACAGAGAAAATTAGCTGTGAAGCTAATGTAAAGGTTACGCTTCATTATATCAGGCTGCTTGCTGAAAACTGAAGTTCTGAGGTGCTGAATCAAAATTAACAACTGGCTGGAATTATAAATTACCATTCGCTCATTTACTTTATTTAAAAACATATGATATAAAAAGTATTATCTGCTATGTCAAAAACGAGATGGATTTAGGTGCCTCAACATGCAGCACAGCTTCTTGGTGACACCCCACCTCGGGAACGCCGTCCTAGCTGAGCTGTTAGACCTACAACAGATCCAGAACACTGCGGGGCGTCTGGTCTTTAATCAGTCTAGAAGGGTCTGTGCCACACCTCTGTTCATGGAGCTTCACTGCTACCTGTGACAGTCGCCCACAAGGTGCTGTTGGGGTCTGCACCTGCTCCTCTGCTGTGAAGACTCACACCCCCTTTCGTGCATTGTGCTCATCACTAGAACAGTGATCGGCCTTGTCCTGTCTCCACACAAGGAGATCTCAGCAGAGACTGTTCTCCACGTGGTTCCTCGGTGGTGGAGCAAGCTACCATCAGCTACCAGAGCAGAGTCGTCCCTCTCTACGTTCAAGAAGCTCCTGAAAACTCTCTTCTTCCAAGAACACCTTCTGTCGTAGCTGCGTTCTCTCTTTAACTTCCTCACCTGCACTTGAATCGTGTCCCAGCTGCACTGACGTGTATGCTGCTCTCACCTGAGCGCTGGTTTAACTGGCTTAGTTTGTAGTTTACTGCGTTACTGGGTTGATTGCATTTCTCTGTTGTTAGCTGTTTTGGGTACTATAATAGAATTTAATGTTAGATTACAGTCGAACACATACCAAGACCTACAGGCAAAAACCACAGGAAAAAGCGGTTTTATCAGGGAAAGTCACTGCGTTGAGTGTTGCAGCTCTCTCCGTGTTTGGCTTTATTCCATCTTTCTTAATTCTGTGTTCATGAACGATTTTTCAAGTTGAGGTAATGAAGGATGTTTCATTTTGGAGTCACTGCACAGCCTCCTGGATTGCTTTCATTAACCCAAACCAACCATCTGCTGTCATTTACCAGGACAGTATCTAAAAAAATAAGTGCCCTCATTACAGAGAAAATAAATGAAAAAAAAAGATTGAACATTTAGAGACCTGACACGTCTTGTTCATTGTAAATTGTAGCTGCAGCTCAGCTGTTCATTGCATTTGTGCCTTGACCTTGTTCAGTCCCAGAGGCTGCAATGCATTTAAATTTTTATTTAAAAACACACAAGGGTTATGTGGTGGTGCATTTCTTTATATGTATATTAATAGAAATATATTTATATTTATATATATTAATGGTTAATGCCATAATCTGGAAAAACCCTTCAAAGTCATATATATATATATGTGTGTGTATGTGTGTATGTATATATATATATATATATATATATATTTATTTACATATATATATATATATGTATGCATTTTGATTTTCAGCAGATTATTATTTTTTTATTTAAGTGCGTAGGTGTGAGTGAGAGAGAATGGGGGAGTTACGTGAATACACATGCACACACACATGCACATAAAATTCATAGATTAAATGGTAAATTTCATGTTTGTGTCCAGTTTGTACTTTTCATCTTCTTCAGATCTTCTTCTTTCTTTAACTGATAATTAGTCTAGATCCCATAAAACACATTCATATGGGGTAAAACCTTCTGAACACAAGAACACATGTACTAATGTCTGCTCTGACACCTCCATTTCTGGACTTTCAACTTTTGAATCATGTGATCATGTTTAGTTTGTTATTTAGTTGAGCTATTTCATGTTTGATCTATTGCTTTAGAACGTAGTGGTGATCGGTGGATTTGACCATTACAGATGGTGATCTCACCAGTCCTTTTTCTTTTGAACGTTGGTCCGCTCATTGAATTTACAAACAGCTCTGATCAGCTCTGACTGTTTTCTGAGGGACGTGAGCGCTGTCTGACGTACAGCAGGCTAGGCCCAGCTCGCCTAACCCGAGAAACGTTAAATCAAGAACCAAATGAAACCAGAAATGACCTCATCTTGGACGAAAGGGTCAGAATACACTTCAGAAGAATCACCTGATGTTTCTACCATGAACAACGCATGAATGTATGTGGCTTTTTAACGACTTTAATTGCGATTTCAGCCTCAAAAAGCTCGCTTTAGAGCAGAATGTAAGTAAGACTCACCACACGCGGCCTGAGTTCAGCGTTTATGAATGAAACTCTTGATGCGCAAAATTGGGGAAGGCTTGTAAAGCGGACGTTGTGACATCATGTGAATACTATTTATTCCCTAATTTTCTCACATCTTAAAGCAGCTCTGCTCACATTCTGCTCTGTAGGAGGAAAACCTGTTTTGAGCTTGCCTCGTGTGTAGTAATGAGCCCTTTCTTTGAACTTTTGCATGCCAACACATTCAACCCATCTGGCTGTCCGCATCCCCACTGGGCGAGGAGCAGCGAGATGTGCCTGTGAGTGTCCTCTTTGGAGGATTTAATCTTCTCATGGGGTCAGACGGGATGCTACAGTATGTGTGTGTGTCGGCCACACAAATACACAGTTGTCTATCGACGTCTGCCACATCTTGAATGCTGCTCATATCCATCCATCACTGTCTGGGATTGTATATTATAAAACTGTTTAATGAGACATAAACACATGTGGTGGAAAACAATAGCACGGTTCTTTGACTGACAGGGGGCCCTGATAGTCTGAAAGCTTGTTGCTGTAGCTGAATGATGGCAGCATCAACCAATAATGCATGATATCTGTCAGGGATCTCCAAAAGCCTCTGTAGCTCTGGAGATTTTAAGGAAAATCATTTGCTCTCAGCTAATACCGAAGCCTAATTGGGACGTAGGATTTCCATTATTCATGTAAAGCTGAGCTGTGGTCAGGCGCCAGGCATGCTGGGAATCCAAAGACCAGCGTGATTGCTGTCTGAGGAGTGACCGGGCCATGCGTCAGACAGAAGCCATCCGCTCACAAGGTCCACCTTCTGCAGAGTTGGAGATAGGCCTGCTCATGGGCTAGCTCATAGATCACAGTCCCAGTATTCACACGCTGCGTTTTACCTTTAAAAGTAAATATCGGTGGTCTTCATGGTGTGTTCAAGCTTCTAATGCACCAAGAGAAAAAACAAAGAAACAAGACAAAGGCTGGGGCAGATTGATATATATCACATTTAGTTTTTTCATATATTTTAGAAAACTTTTCTGGAAGTGAGCTTCATTTTTGTTTTTTAAAGTAGCACTGCTGCATTAGAAATAAGAAAGTGCAGAGATCATGTTTAATGTGCCTTCTCCTCGCACAAACTGAAAGCCTATTCATCATAATCTGCAACCTTCAGCACGAACGTACAGAGGGAGGGAAATCAAGACAGCACCTCTGCCTTTCTGATGAATAAATGTTTTTAATGGTCTGCTTCAAAATGCCTTCTCTCTCTTGAACCTGTGTTTACAAGCACAAAGACAAACACGGTAGCTTTCGCGTGGCATTTCAGTGAACTGTGCACGTAGAATCAGATCCCACGTCGGTGGAGATGCTTCTGACAGGCGGCCGGCAGAGGTCCTGATGAGTCTCCACAGGTCTGACCTTTCACATCCACAGCATCAGCACTTGTCCTGTCAGGGCAGCACCTTTACTCCACATCCTTTTAAAAAGCCAGACATGAGGACTTTGTGGGGGACAAAAGCTGCTCTCACGATGTTGTTGGAGTCGGTTTAAACAAGGCATTTATGGGAAACGTGAACCTTGATGCCCAAGACACCGTATCACAGAACAACATAATGCAAGAAGCATTTAATCTTGGTTTTTGTCATGATTTTCCAGCACGGATTAATTTGATCTGAGTGTGTTCGTTGCTTACTGGAGATAAAATGAAGTGCTTTCTTTTGCAGGTTTAAGACCTCAAAAATAATCTTTTCAGGCTTCTTTCAGAAAAGTAGATAAGAAAGATGATCTACTGTGGTGACTCCTTAAAGAAAAAAAAGTCAAAGAAGACAAAGCAGTGTCGAACAAAAATAGTTGAGGTCTCAGTCTGGAACAGCTCATAAAAGCTCTCACTGGAAAAGTAAATTAATTCCTTGTTTGAGCAGAGTCACGCTCACGAAAAAGGTCTTTTAGTCTCTTATAGCTGGAGCACAATCATCCCATATTTCACTGTAATTATTATAAACTATATGAAGTTCCTGCATTGTCACAAAATCTGAACTGATGACCATCTCAGACACAACAACAGACTAACACTTTGTGTTCTGAATGATAACACACAATTATTTGTCATGGCCACATTTATTAAACCTCCACAGTGCTGGAGGTTAAAGTTAGTAAACCTTTGGCGTTCAAGAAAACGCCGTCAGTATCTCAAGAGCAGAAAGCACAGATGTTCAGGAGGGATTTTAGACCATTTCTGTTTCATACACACCATAAGTAAACAACTGGTGAAATAAAATAACTTAATTCATGTCACAAACACAGGACAATAATCTTGTCTCATCTATCAAAGAGAGAAAAAGGAAGAAAAATTCCATTCTTGCAACAGTGCAGTCCTAGAAACTTGTTTTCATGTAAACGTCTCAGTATTTCTGGAGGCAAATATACCATCAGGAGGAACTATGTGGGTCGGCTGAACAGAGCGATTTTAGCACATTTATTAGAAACATGAAAGTGAAATGCAGCATTAAAGGTCTCTCATGTACAATTTCAAAACGTATGACACCATTGAACAGTGCCAGGAAGTTGAAATTAGACAAGCTCACTTTGGACGTTTGACGAATCAGTCCCTCGTCTGGTCACATTTTTTGTTGTTTTTACACTTATTTATTTTCCATAGTTATTTGCCATTTCTGAGTTATTGCTGGTCAGAAATTGAACATGGAGGTTGATGCAGTTTTACCAAACAGCTTCTAATGACGCCTTTGTATCTCTTGACTCTTTAAAGCGGAATTATAAAACTAAAACTTAACCACCTGGCTGTCATGCAAACGTCAAGCATGTGAGAGGTGACGAGATTCTCACGTTGTGAGTAGTTTTACTTTTCAAGCAAGTATTTGATCCCAAGCACAGCTTCATTCTGTGGACGCCCCCACCAGCATTAACACATGCCACTTCTTCAGCGCATCTCTTGACTGGTCAGGACCATGGTCAGCGGTGGTCTCAGAGGGATTCATTATGAACCCCTAACAAAACAATCCACTGGAAAGCTGTCAGTCTCTCTGCTGTTCTTCCTGATTGACGTCCGTCTCTTCCTAATTAGAAGGAAAAAAGGGCATAAAAGGGCAGATACCACATTCATGCAAAATTCATGTTTGGTTTATGGTGGGAGGCTCTTAATCTGTCGTTGAGTACGCTCAGACATATTGATTCATAAGAACGAATGAGCAGTACTGGAAGGGCTGGAGGGGTCAGAATATATGAATGATTCTCTGGTATTTAATGGTATTCGTCACCATGAAGCCACACACAGCCTGCCATCTTCATGCTGTTGTGACCGGACGTTGTAGTAAGATGAATGCAATATCTATGCAAACCTAAGGGTCATTAAAGACCCCAACTTCAAATGTGGGCTACTATATGACCTTAGGAGTTCACAGAGCAGGAGACGTACGTTCAATTTACCAGAAAGGTTTATTTAAACAATCCACAAACTTTTAGATGACAACCTAAGGAAAAAGGGAACAAGCAAATTTAGAAACAATTTTATTTTATAAATAGTTAAAACAATCTCTTCTAAAAATATAATTTCAGTGGACATAGACAAGGGTAAAACCCAAAAATAAGAGGGTTCTCACTGCGGGGAGATTCTACCACGGACCCGGATAACTACAACCAGGTGAGCCCACTGCGATCACTGGCACTGCACTCCACACTGCAAATCCATAACAAACAAGTGACCGACCCGTTAGGCCGACCACACTGCATGCAAGGAAGATCCCACGTATACTCCCTGCAGCTTGTCCCTCTGCCTGAAGAAAACAAACAACAATGAATCTCAGTTGGTTCAGTTCACACAAAAACAACCCTGAATGCATTAAAGGAAGGAACAACAATTGGTGAGTCAGAAACA
>JBAMYA010109184.1:0-19520 GCA_037176975.1 Arrhamphus sclerolepis
TTCATCTTCATCAGCATGGGCCCTGGGGAACTCTAGGTGGGCTTTTTTGTGCCTGGGCTTTAGGAGAGGCTTCTTTCATGGACGGCATCCATGCATGCCATTCCTCTGTAGTGTACGCAGTATTGTGGTACGGGAAACAGTCTCCCCAGTTTGGCTTTCTACTTCTTTAGACAACTGCAGTGAACCTCATGCTGATTTTCTTCAACCCTTCTCATCAGAAGATGCTCCTGTGGAGGTCTTAACTTCCATGGACGACCTGGACGTCTCTGTGAGATGTTGCAGCTCCATCTTTCTTAAACCTTTGGACCTCTTTGCTACAGTATTCTGACTGATAGTAAAGCGTTGCTGATCTTCTTGTAGCCTTCACCTTTGTGGTGGAAAGAAATGATTTTCTTTCTCATGTCTTGTTTCATATCTTTTCCACGTGGTGCCATTGCTGACAGCATGAAATGGGAAGTGGTTTTTGACCCCCTTTTATAGCAGCTGCTGGTCTTTCAAAGAGGAGAAGCTCATTGTTGGGCTCCCTCATAAAATTTGTCAGTTTATTTATATGAAAATTCAGACATGAATGTGAATGACAGGAGTTTGTTTTCCTCTCTACTTTCCTTCTGTGATGTGGTGCTTGATAGTGGACAGAAAAGCTAGAGCGGCGGCTTTTTTCCGTTTCTCTGGCGTTCTGTGGTATGGCCTCTCTCTCCCTCTCCTTCCCACACGTGATCAGGAAAAAAGTCTATCTCACTTCTGTGTGCGTTCAGGCGCTCTGTTTGCCGCTCGCTTTAGATTCTGGGACATTTTATCTGATTTGTGGGCATCAGGGAGCTGCTATCTGAATGTGGGGGACTCCCAGAGCTTCCAGGAGACTTGAGATGTTTCCATTCCTCTTCAAGAAAATGGTCTGTAGACAAACTAACGAAACAATTTTAAACACGAACAAGGAAATACTATGAATGTGTTTTATTTAGTGTCAGAAATGAACAATGGAAACAGTCCAGTAATTTCACCAAGCAAATACCAAGAAATGGATTGCAGATTGTCTTTTAATTTCACTTGCAAAATCTGGGATGGGACTGCTCCCAGTGATTAAAGGTGACCTAGAATGGTTGAGCAGCGTATTTATCCTTGTTCTGTGATGTGATATATAAACACCAAAATTTTGGTTTTGTCATCAATGCCTCAGAGGTTTCCTAAAAACCTCTCAGAAAGCTTTGTTAGATGGGGGATTTTAAACGCGTGGTTTTGCACCTATTTGGTGTCCTTTTGGGCTTAACTGGCAACCTCAATACGAAATACAAGCACTTGATGCTGATTGGCTGCCTTTGCTGCCACTCAAGAGACTTTGCTGACTTTGCAAAATGGACAGAGCAACTTTCTACAGCTATGGCTAACGCACAGAATTTAGATTGGGCCAAAAAAATCTGTCTCGACCTGAGCTCCTGTACTTTCTGTCCAAACCCGGCCCGACCCGACCCAAGCCCGAGTTGGGGTCGGGTATTGAGCCGAACTCAGGAAGAGAATTTAAACTCTTTGCTATGGTGTGATCATTACGCCATAGCTTTATATAAAATAAAAATACTATTAAAAAAAGAGTCATATGCCAGTATATCGAGCCCGAACCGACCCGACAAATGTGATGGGAAATCACGGCCCAATAGCCGAGTCGGGTTTGGACTGAACAGGAGGACGGCGTGAGATACATTTTATGTCTTAGGATCCATTGTTCTGATTGGCCCAATTTCTGGTGAACATTTGTAAAAGAGGACATTCAGAACGTCTTGGACTTTTTTTATGTTTTTGAATTCAGGTCGACTATCGTTATCCAACAAAGATGAGGTAAACACGGATTTTGATTCTATGTCTCCTTTAAAAAGATACTGTGTAAGATTTTCTCCCATCTAGCGGTGAGGTCGTATACTACAACGAATCTTTATCTCGCTCCCTTTCCCAAGACTCATTTCCATCTACGGTAGCCGAGAAATGTCATAGTAGAGTAGAGTAGAGTAGAGATACTTTATTGATACCGAAGGAAATTAAGGTCATTGAGGCTGCGAAGTTGTCAACCAGCAGAACTTCCAGCAGTCTTCTCTCAGATGATGAGGTTATTTTTGTTAAATAGTTGTTCTCCCTCATTAGCTTCTTCCATCTGGGAAACGCAACATCGATGTGAGGGACCGAGCACACTGGCAAAAAGGAATGACAGGAAATTTAAAAAAAAATAAAGGATTTTATTCTTCCAACTAACAAAATCAAGTTTGAACAAACTAGAATGAACTGTACACATAAAAGAGGTCGTCAAAATCAAACTAAAGTGAAGCATTTAACATATGAAAAATGAGCACAACTGAACAGACTAACAGACAAAGATAAGCTGACCTGACACTACACCTAAGAGGGCTACATATAATGGCTGATCAGACCATTGACACACACAAGGGGGTTAACACACATCCATCCATCCATCCCTATGCAGGGACACGGGGGTCTGCTGGAGCCTAATCCCAGCTCTCTCCCCTGAACAGGTCACCGTACAACCATTCACACTCTCACTCACGGCTAACACACAATACAATCAAAAATAAATTTACAAAAGCCAAAACAAACAAACCATCCTTCAGTCATGCGAAAATAAATCATTAAGCAAAAGAACTTCTTCAAAGTATAAGCCTAAAGCAAACAATTTAAGCAAAACTATGAACTTAAAATTGACTTCTCTCCCCATGAAGTATCACATGATATGGCTCGATTGGCTGTCTGGCATTTAAGAGCTGTGCAGACATGAAGACATCTTTTTGTCCTTGGGCCCAAAGTCTCCAGCAGCATCCCAGAACTGGTAACTCAGACAAAAAGAAATTAAACCATTGAACAGACATAAACTGTACTGGCTATAGAGAACGTTAACTAAATGTGTGCACAACAAATAGAACTAATGTACTGTCAAATAAAGATAAATGACAAAACTGTCGTGCAAAATTGTTCAAGTGAAATAATGTACCTGTAACTAAATCTGCAAATGTAAAATAATGTTACCAACATGTTTTTGGGCAGCGTGGCAGCAAATGCAGCCGCCACAGGTGTTTACTCTGTTCACGTTTTTGTTTTCTTGGTGATGGATCTTCCTCAGCATAGTTTCTGAAATAGCTGTGGTCCATTTTTTTCTGTCTACTGTCTCCTTGGCTGTCTCTGAGCTCTCCCTCACGCTGGGAGGGGCCACATGCATGGATCATAGACCGTATAAGAAAACGATTTCTGGAAATCTACGGCATTGACGCTTCTGAACAAACTCGTCTTCGACGTGAACATGTTCAAACGCATTTGTTGTCAATGAAATGTTAACACAGCTGTACATATTTGACTATTTCATTTTTGATCATTTAGGAAGCTGAGCAGTTTGAGAGAAATCGCCTCTATTTTATGTTTGTGCTGGCTAATTAGACCCACCTGTGATTGTATTCTTGTTAAATTAGACATTTGTAGTCTACAATTTAGCTTTGACCCTGAGACTTTCAGTGGGATGTACTCATTTATGCACCACTGTAATTTGAGTAAAACTGAAAAAATGTGTAATCTAAGTTATATTATTGACCTTACTTTCACATTAAACAGATGTCATATCAAACTTTGTCTTGTAAACACTTTGGAAATAGTTTGTTTTCATTGAGATATTGTTTAAAATGTTACTTTTTAAAGGGGGTGTACTCATTTACACTGAGCGCTGTATATATTTTGTTTCTCTGAAACCAGAAGAAGGCTTCCTTGGCTGTGTGTTTGGGATCGTTGTCTTGCTGAAATGACCACCCTCATTCCATCTTCGTCATTCTGGTAGCTGATTTTTATCAAGAATATCTTCCTACATGTTTCCACTCATCCTTTATTCAATTCTAGGATGTTTTGAAGTACCCTATGCACGCCATGATGTTCCTACCTTCAAACTTCATTGCTGGTTTGGTGTTTCTGGGGAGATGTACAGTGCCATTTGTCCTCCAAACATGGTGAGTATTATGGCATCCAAATAGTTACATTTTGGTTTCAAACTTTAAATTAACTTTTTCTTCAGCAATGGAGCATTGTATGTATACTGAGCATGCATGCAGGCCATGCCAGTTTAGTGCATTACAGTATATATTGTACCTGCTAATTCCAGGTCTTTCTGGAGCTCTCCACAAGTGGTCCTTGGCTCTTGGACAACTCTTCTGAAAACTTCTCACTCCTCTGATTATGGCTCCAACAGTTTTAATAGTTTAAATTTGAGCTGACAAAACGGCAGGATTGCTTTCTAATCAATGACTGATTTCAGCTGGTGTTTTGGCTTTCCAAGCCGTTTTGCACCTCCCTTTATTCATGTGTTCAGTACCCTTTTCCTGGTGTCAGTTATTACACATAATGTATGGAAACCTATGGTTTTATTTCTTTGCATGTGTGGACTGCATGGGTTGTTACCGACGTCTGGTGAATGTTTCACGTCAACATCAACAACAGCAACAATGCGCTTAAATACCACCTTTCTAGTCCAGAGACACCTCAAAGCACTTAACAATAGCACACTTAGAGACTGCAATCTACAAAAAAATCCTAATAAAGTAAATTAACATGAAAAGGAAGAGAATGCAACATTTATATTGAGAAGGGTTTTCAGACGAGTGTTTTGGGACAGGTCCGACCTGTTGGCTGTTCCTGACAATTACCTTCATGAGCGCTACTGCTTTTCTGGGGATGCCATCCACTACCTCCAGACTACTGGGTCCCAGTCCATCCACTACCTGTGCAGACTACTGGGTCCCAGTCCATCCACTACCTCCAGACTACTGGGTCCCAAAATTCAGCACAGAGTCGTGGCCTCACTGTTACACAGATGATCTGTGTTGGGCTCAGATATTTGACAACTAGTATGTTCCTGTATGCAGTCGGGGATGTGGAAAATCTTAGCAAAGCCACTATTTGCCGCAGCATCAGAAGTGACACAAGCCTTTTTTTAACGGGTAAAATAAATACGGGGATGAAATATGTGAGCAGGCACCTTCTAAGTCAGTACATTTGAACATTGCAGTCAACATTTTTTCTTACCAGTCTGCAAAATGTTCTTATATTTATTCTTGACCTGTTGCCAAGTCCTCTTTGGTCCAGTTATGTTTGTTCTGTATAAATATTGACAAGATGTGTAACAAAAAAGAGTAACATGAATTAATCTGCTGTCAGATTCACAAATTATATTATAGACTTCCACTGTTCATTTATAAGTTTAAAGTTGTTAATTTGAGCAAATGTCAGGTAAATCATTTATGTTACAGACTGTCAGTGAACGTATCAGGAAAAGACTGATGCACCTGATATGGAAAAGTGTGCATGCGTGTGGAGTGGACGGATCATCAGGGGACAGACTGAAAATCCAGTAAAACAACATCAACTCCAGTCCAGTGTGTTTATTTTATTTTTTTCAAACACCACAGATATAATTAAAAGAGTAGTGGTTAGAAAATGTGTATTTTAGGCTATTTACGTATTCAGGTGATCTGTTATTGTTTCCTATGTCCTTTGTTGCTCCTTTATAACAGCAGCAGTGTTTCCTTTCTTTAGCATGATGTGCTTCATTTATTCATCAGCCTCCATCTCAAGCTGTTGCTGATTTGAAAAGTATGACGCACACAATTTATCCACTGTAGAATCAGTGAATCTGTGATTGATCTCATGGTCTTTTGAAGAAATCTGTGGACGCGTATTTACCTGGATTACTTACACCTGGATTGACAAAGCTGCACCTCCTGAGCCTGGTTTGGTCTTTGTGAAACAGATGAAGTCAGGATGAATTAATGCTGTTATGTCGAGCCTGGGTTTATCTCTTATCCTGGATTTCTGAATCCTACTTTTGTGAAACGGCCCTCTGGTTTAGCCAGCTCACAAATGAGTAACTGATATGTTACAAAGGTTGAGTCATCTACAACCAGTCCATTAATGGATGGGTCAGAGATACAGGCTGCTGGGTTGTTACTGACAAGGTCATTCTGAAAGCCAAAGTAGGTGCTTGTTTTATTTTTTATTTCTTCAGAACATCAACTTTAGAAATATATTTACTGAGAAAAATGGCGACGTGTTCAATACTTTTACCCACCATAGCTGGCTAAATTAACTTCTAGGCCTGCTCCTTCCACACATAGGACAGAATTAGCTCAAATTATTACACCCATTATTGTAATAGCCCACTAATAATAATTATTATCCTTTATTGGAATCATTTTTGCTGTTTCTTACTCCTCTGTTATATCATTAACAATGTGAATTTCCCAGCTGTGTATCGATTAAAGGCTTATCATATTTTATACATGCATAAATTAATGAAAACGCATTTCCTTTACGATCCCTATTTGTTTTCTGTGGCTTTTTGAGAATTGCTTTATGAGTTCCCCAAAGCATGATCATCTGAGCTGGCAGCCCACCACATCCCAGTTCTACTTCAGAATTTCATATCACTTTTCTGCGTCTGTTTCGCCTCTTTAATAAAACGTGCTCTTGCAAAAGGTGGCCAGCAGGTGTCATTATGGAGCAGATTTCCGATCAGGTTCGGGCGTTTCGATGTTTAGTAGCTTCGCTTTGCTCATCACCAGCGGGCGGGAACATATACAATAAGAATGAGACATTAACCCCGCTCACGCGGGTTGGTCAGAGCAAACCAAACGAGCTAACCCCTCACACCCAAGAAGTGACGTCTTACACGGAAGCTTAGAGGCAAAACAGTAGAAACTGGGGCTGCGAGGGTTGACGACAGACGGAGTTTTTATGTGGAGTTAACGGAGTTTTACGTGGAGTTTAAACGTCCTGGCGATCCTCAGCTGTTCCTCTGTGCCTTTCACGATGTCTCCCTCAACATCTGGGACCGGTTTTGCGGTTTTTGCCGTCCTGCTCTCCGTTAGCCTGTTTAGCCCTGCAGCATGCCAGACGACTCCTTCACCTCCAGTCCGTAAGTTTAATCCAGCCAAAAAAAAGATGCGTTTCACCTTGCTTTATTTTAAATTACGTCAGCTTTATCTCGTTTATTAAGCAGAGGAAATCGAAAGTGCGTGAAATCTCTTGTGCTACCCGCGTTTATAAATGCGTCATGCCCGCGAGCTCCAGATGTTTTCCCCAGCTCTGCTCTCATTTCTGCATTTATTTATTTCTGTCTCTTTCAGCCTGCTCCGCCCACAAAAACTGCGACACTTGTGTCCCACATGCTAAGGTAGGTTGAAATGAAGTCGGTTATACCTGATAAGAACAGACCTTTGATCAAAAACATCCGACTGTTTGGTCTGATAGTGAACAACACCACAACTCATCTGCATTGCTGGCTTAAGCCTCAAGTCAAATGCTGTTTTTACCCACAAATCACCTCTTTTCATCGATGTGTGTTTACATGTCAGAACTGCAACACATTCAAAAAAGAAAAAAATCTTGAGACATTGTAGTGCTAGGAAGTGAAAGAAATGTGACGCCAGCAGTTGATTGTGAAAATTGTTTGGTGCAGAAACGGTATGCATGAATGTCACGTGATTTATGAGTCTTAATCTGTGCCAAAAATATGACCATACGTTCACTATTTAGACCTGGCCATATAACATTTGCCTTTGCTTATTTAACTTTTCATCACGCTCTAGTTGTGACAAAGCTCCTTTAACTACACAAGTAGATAGATGTGTGTGTGTGTGTGTGTGTGTGTGTGTAGTATTTCCTTCCTGGTTTCTTGCTAGGTGAACAGGTTTTATAAGGGAGAAAGAAAAAACAAAGTGTTGGTGACTACTTTTTAACTATTTGTGGCCCATCTGTGTGTCAGGTGCATTCTATTGGGTGAAACCTTCCTCCTCTCAGGTTTATTTCTAAAGTACCTTTGACAGGTTAAAAGCCACAAAGTGCCTCACAACAGTCACACAACACAACTGGACTTAAAAACATCCAACTGGTCCTAACTAAAAGGCCGTTGAGCTGCTCCCTAACAGTCACGGCAACGTACAGATGCAGGTAGTCGGGTTGCATCTGTTTGGGCCAAAAAAAAAAAAAATGCATTGGATCCAGTGTGCTGTCTACAGTTGAGAGCTTTGTCACAGCTGGAGCACAGCTGAAAATAAACCTGAACAGTGAGCATTTTAACATGGATTTGTCAGAAATCGCCCCTCACTGGTTGGTTGTAATGTTTCTGCTGGTTGTGTGGTGTCTTCAGTGTCTGTGGTGCTTCACCACCAACAACTGCACAGATTACCCAGTGAGCTGGCTGCTGCCTCCAGCATCTCTCTGCCCGCTGTCCCAGGCCCGCTGGGGGGTGTGCTGGCGTAAGTCTTCACTCTTTCTTCCTGTTCACACGAGTCTCAGCCTCGGCTGTTGTTTTTTGTTTTGTGCAGTGCTCCCTTTGGTCCGAGCCTCATTGAAACTGAAAAGAAAATACGTAGCGAAAAAACAGCTGAATTGCAGCCACAACTTCAGTTGTTTTTTTTCCCCAAAAGGAATGGTTCAAAGTTTTGTTTCACTTTTAATAAAAGTAAAAGTTCATTAATCCGAGCAATTACTGACCTTTTTATATTTCTTTTTTTTATGTAAAATAGTTAGCATCAGCCAGCAGCTGTGAAATCTAGTTGCTTTATTTGCCGTAAACGCAGGAACATCTGTGGAAACCCCTCAGGTTAAACATCTGACGTTGCCTTTTCATCAGTGACACTTTCAGATTGGTCTCTTTGATCTTTAATTCATCGGTAGTTGGCGACTTTAAGTTGAGTTTGTGAGCGGCTCGTCGTTTTTTTTTTTTTTGTTTTTGTTTTTTTGGAGAGTTCCCCTCAGAAACAGTCGGAGAGGAAGCTTCACACACGGGTGAGAGATGCTCGTTGAAACTTTCTGTTCCCCAGCTGCATCTGCTTAGAGCGTGGACGCAGCCGCGCCTCACTGCTGCAGCGTTCTAGCTGCTTCCTCTGCCACCTGAACCAAACCGCCGCCTCGCTGAGCTGCTTCGTAACCACCCAGACGGGTCAGCAGGCGATGGAAGCTTTCAGGCTTCTGAGCAGGTGTTTTATTCGTTTTATTTAAATTTATTTTGCATCGTTGTGGTCCAGTCCAGTTTAATAAGAGGGTTAGATAACCAGAAATGATCTAATTGCATGTTGTATAAATTGGTTGCCAGGTAACGCCTGCATTAGAGCTGCAGGTTGGAAGTTTTTTGTTTTTTCTTCTGAGCTGATAGGTCAGCCATGTTTACACGCTACTGATGAGAGGACGCGTTTTCTCACGTTATCAGAGAACATACAACAGATGAGACTTTGTTCTCTGAGCAACATCAAGCATCATTAACGGCTGGAAGCAAAATAAAAACCATAAACGTTTAAACGGCTCAGGGAGCCATGGCTGCCGCTTCTCCTCAGTGTTTGCTGTTGGGATCTCACTCTCGTAGCTTTTAATCTTCGCTCTCTTTGGTTCTTTGGTTCAGTTGCTGTTTCAGCTGTTTAAATGTAAATTTGTGACCACAAACCTCCAGCTGGTTTCATATCAGCTCTTTTTTTTTTTTTTTTTAATGGACGCCACAAATGAATCTCAGGCAGATTCCACACATATTAGCAAAGCCTGAAAAGCCTGATGGTTTGTTTTTTTTTATTTTCTACACTAACCCACAACCCGAGCGCACCATGAAAACCGCTGAGGAATGAGGCATGTAATCACATTTTTACACCTCCAGAACGTTTCACGCTTTCTTTGTCTTTGAGCAGTTTTGTCAGCATGAAAGCTCTACAAACCTTTAATGAAGTCTTTGATAAAACGTTGCACATTCAAGACCATTTTATTTTAGTGCTGCAGTAATCTGATCTCTGCTCCTCCGTCATGTGATTAATCTCTGACGGCTTTAGTTGAGGTGTCCACGTCTCGTATAAAACCGATTAAAGCCGTCTGATCTCTTCAGTTACGTTTCTCTGGAAACGGCTGTTTGGTTTCAGTTCAGGGTGAATGACCTGAATACGAGCCACAGAAGGGTCAGCAGGTGGCGCTGCTGCCACCAGACGCATGGACTGAGCCCTGTGTGTTTTTTCCTCATTCATAACACGAATCACATGCTGTTTTCTGGGAACAGAGCCTGAGAGCTGATGCTTTCTGTCGTTGTGTGACTCAGTGAACTTCGAAGCTCTGATCATCGCCATGGCTGTGGTGGGAGGAGTCATCATCATCAGCTTCGCCATCTGCTGCTGCTGCTGCTGCTGCTGCAAGAAACGTTCTTCACAGTAAGATCTCGCTCTTCAGACCACGGGGGAAACGCCTGAGCGTGCCGTCCTGGTGGATTTAGCTTTTCACGGATGAGAGAAATGATTCGTAGCGTTATGCATTCGTCTTCATGGCATCAAATCGCATTTTAAGTGGTGCAAAATAATTAATAACCATGAATTAGAGCACTAAAACTTCTTGACTGGATGTGCTGTGATGGGCACATGTCAGCAGAGCGCCACCATGTCCAACACCTGACTTTAAAACTGCACACACTCCTTAAAGTGTGACTTTGTTGGCATTATCCTCATTTCTTTTTTAACTCGAGCGTCGATGCTTTTATTTCCTCACCTTATGCTTTGTTAGCTACCTGTTGAAGCTGTGATGTTCACTCTGAAGGACTGAAATCCTGCTCAATGGAGAACTGAGAATCGCTCCCAATGTTTTTGTTCTCAGGCCCGACAGAGAGGAGGAGCGGTACGCCAGGAAGAGGGAGGAGATGAAGCAGCGTGCCGAAGAGCGGTGAGAACTTAGTAGAGCCTCTCAGAAGCAGATCACAACTGTGTCTGTGTCGGCTCGTTTTCATCGCTGCGTTTTTACAAAAAGAAACAAAAACTGGGAGTCTGATTGGTCGAATCTGTGGAGATTTCACTCTATGAGTCTTAATTCTGTTAAGAAGCAAGAAAATCTGCCTCTTATGGTGTAATTTTTAAAGACTGCAGACCTGTAGACTCCAGGAAGCTCAGCTGACCTGCTCTCGTACACAATGAGAGCAAAACCAGAAGTTGTTGTTTTTAAGTTGCTGGTTTGTTTACATTTCTGCTGTTCCAGTTTGTCTTGTTCCTGTCTACAAGACTCATGAGATCCAGATGTGATAAGGCTCCTTAAATGCGTTTAATGCTCCTCTTTGCCGATATTATCAAAATACTTTTCATTCTTAACTCCCAGCTTCCATGACGCCGTATCATCCTGCGATAAACAAAGGTCATTGTTGTCAAAGGGGAGAAGTTGCTGCTAAATGTTCACTTTCTTCATGTTCCTGAAGACACATGACCACTTTTAGATGTTTTAACCAACTTTTCTCGTACGTTTGGTTTCCCTTTACAGGAAGATGGAGAGAAAGGCGCGACACGATGACATCCGCAGGAAGTATGGTGAGTACAAGCCCTGCTCTGTCCTCTGTGGGGATTTAAACTTCTTTGCTTCTCTTTAATGGCGGAGTTGGAGACCAGTAAATATACTGCACCGATTCCACAACATACGGGCAGGTTTGCCAAAAATGGAAAATGGAAAAAAAAAAAAAGATGCGGCTCCATGTTTAGTTTATGTGTCCTGCTTTAACCAGTACACCAGTGAGGTTACGTGACCGTCGTCTGGCCTTGGCTTCAACTGAGGTCATTCTCAATGCAGCGCCACCTGCAGGCGAGAAGGGGAACACGATATTCAAAAAGTTGGGACTTTGGTGAAAATGGAGCGTGAACCCGACTATTAGAAGTGTCTCATGCCATCTGAGGGTCAGCTAGTATCGATTCAGCCTCGTCTCTGGCGCACAGAGATTTCTCCACATTCTTCTGATGATATTATAATACAAAGAAATATTCAGACTCTGCAGTTTTATGGAACATTATTGTTTTTTCTTTCATGTTTTTATGTTTTATATTTGGTTTTACGTGTTTTACTCGCCCCAATCGTGTTGTTTTTAAAGGGCTTTATAAATAAAGTTGAGATTCTGGGGTTTATTGCGGTGAATATTCACCCGTGACGTGTTGGCGTAACGTGGGCTCTGCTGCTGTTGCAGGTCTCATCGGGGACTCGGACCACCCTTACAGCAAGTTTGAGAACGAGTGAAGCGGCGTGGACGCAGGACTTCGGCCGCTCTGGTGGTTCGCTTTTAATTCTGCCTTCTTCTCAGACCACAGCTGCGACTGACGACACGTCCGCACTCGTCCGCGCGCATCCGTGCGCGTCCACTCGTGCCGCTCAGAGTAAATTCTCCGCCTCACACACACACTCGTTCAACAATGACAAGCCTGATGGAAGAATCAGATTTCTCCTTTAGTGTTCTGACTGTCGATGAGATGGCAGGGTTTGTAGCTGGGTGGATGTGAAAACATGTTTTTAAACTTTCTGCTTATTTCTTGTGTTTATAAATCTTATTTCTAGCTTCTCTTTTCTTTTTTTTAGAAAAATCTACCCTCTTATCCGTGTTTGCACTTTAAGTTTTGATTTAATTTTTTTTGATTTTCACAGATTTAATTGAAGCACTGATGTGTTCCCACACATGAATAAAAGTTGTAATAAACCTGTTTTTCCCCTTCATTTATTGACTTTTAAAAACTGTTGTGATGAAGGCAGCTCAGAGGAGGAGGAGGAGGAGGAGGAGGAGGGACTACTGAACCAGGGAGGTCCCCAAGTACAATATAACATTTAGGAAAAAATAACCACCAAAGACAAAGGCGGGTTTACGTGTTTGTGACAGTTCATACACGAAGGCACAAAGGTGATTTATAAAGGTATCAAGAAGAAAAGAAAAGGGGGTGAAAGTTAATTAAAACAGCACGAGAATGCAGATTGAAATGTCAGATAAGTAAAAACAACTTTAGAAGAAAAGGCAGGCATGTTTAGTGGAAGCAAACTGGAACTGTGGGGTTGTCTCCAGCAGAGGGCAGCATAACAACAAAGACATTTCACCCTATTTGGTTTGAACTCTGAGCAGCACCAGCAGCTGACCAGTCAGTCCCATCAGATCTGAGACAGCTTCCAGGTTCATGCCCAGTAAACATGGACCCTGATCAGTCGGTGGTTTATAGACGATAAGACTCTGCCAGCGGAGGGACCTACGATCGAACTGGTGTGTCCCCTCTTCCTGGTGTCAATATTCTTGCTGCAGAGGTTGGTGAGAAGTGCATCACTGTGATCTCCTACATGGAAAAAAAACAAAACAAATATGGATGAGCTTTGCCAAATCGTTGCTTTACGAACCGTTTTTCACGTCAGTCATGTTACAGACTGACGGGTTGCAGCTCGTATCTGAGCACTGAAATGAGGATTCTCATCCATGATCAAGATTCTCGTCATGGATGGAATCATTGATCTTAACCTCCTCTCCTGATTACAGTTTCAGTCTCTTTTGTGACATGCTCTGATGCTGTAATTGATATTTATTTAAGCAGGTCAAACTGCTGAGATCAAAGATCTCTTTTACAAAAGCAACGTGACCAAGAGAGCAGCAGCATAGTCACATAAAACAATGAGCATTAGGTTGACAACATTTAACAAAACAGTCAGAGAATGATCTCATCAGTGATTTAAACTCAAAGTAACAACGGTTCCAAATTCCAAAATGCTTTGTGGCCCGGATCAGTCCGTACTTCTGGGACAACAATTTGCAGAGAATCCATAGATGGGAGGCGGTAACGCCCCACGTTAGCTTGTTAAAAGACAAAAGAAACAGGAGGGAACAAAACCCAGAGCTGTAAATGAACATGTACGAGGGATACTTTCCAGGGATGGGGACTCGAGTAACATGACTTGGACTTGAGTCATTAATTTCATGACTTGAGGCTTGACGTAACATAAAAGACTCTTACGCCAATGACTTGTGACTTCACTTGGACTTTAGTCTGTTGACTTGAAAACGCTTAATATTTTACACGAAAAACCCGGAATGAACATGTTATTTAAAAAAAGTGTGTAGAAAATGAACTAGTTTTAGTCGTTACGACTTGGTCTGCTGCTGAGATACCAAGATTGGAAAACTTCCAAATTTGTTTGACATTTGAAGTTAGTCAAAGAACGATGGGTGATACTGTCGTCTGCCATTAACATTTAACATGTAATCGCTTCATTCTTTAAAGGACTCGAAATTTGAAATTTCTGACTCGGGATATGACTCAAGACTTGACTGCCTTGACTCCAGACTTGACTCAGAACTTGATGACAAATTAACGAGACTTGCAAAACAATGACTTGGACCCGCCTCTGGTGTCAAATCAAAGATTAACATGAATGCGTTCACTGTGGTATCTTTTTGTGTTTTGTAAATTTTTTTTTTTTTTTTTGCCTTTTTTTCATCATTCACTCTAAAAGTGAATGTCTAATACAACAAGAAAGGTCTGCGTCCACAATGTCCTTCTTGTTCGTTTTTATGACTGTAGCCCACTCTTAAGCCTGGCACATACTCCACATGTACAGAGAAATTTGTTCTTGTTATTGGGACTGCAAGAACAAGACAAAAAACAGGTTTTTGTTTTTATGGAGTTTTTTGTTGTTGTATTGATACAGTATTAATTATATTAAGAATTTGTTTGTTTGTTTACCTATTTATTTATTTTCTAAAGAATAAAATGTGGGTTTCACTTTCAAGATGTGTTTCACACTCCAGCCGCTAGGTGGCGGTGATGCTCCCCTCCAACCTTTTAAGCGTTAGTAAAACCCGAAGAAGCAGCAGCGGCAGTTCTTCATTTTCAGTTGTCTTCGGTGATTTCTGAAGATAAACTCAACAAACATGTTTGAAAATTTCAGGGAAAGACTTCACCTGGTCCAGCATGATGTCTCCACGAGGTTCGTAGTCGTTTTTTTGTTGTTTTTTTTTTTGGAGGACTGAGCTTGTTGCTGACGGACGTTGTCGCGCAGGTTCGTGTCAAACATTCAGTCAGCTCTGTGTTTTTACGATTTTTACCTTCATCAGGCGTCTGATTATCAATCTTTCTTCGAGCCGAGAGTGAAACGGTTTCATCTGAAAAGCGAAGAGAGTCGAGAGGCAGCTGAGGCTGAAGTTAGACCGTTTGATATTTCGTAGTTATTGCTGTCAGCTGATGATCATGTGATGATGCTTTTCCGAGCAGAAATCTGATGTTCAAACTGCGTCAGAAAGCTGAAAAGACTGCTGCAAACTGATCAGTCATGTCACCATAAAAGAAGCAATTCAGCCGTGAATATAAGTGAAACTGAAATAGTGGCCATTTGCTCTTTTAAAAGCTCATGAGCTGTCATCGTCAACTGAGAGGCGGAGCTACCAGGTTTTATTTTACCATAAACTGAAACTATACACGATATAGGAGGAACTGGACAAACCCTCTGTGACGTCATTTTTCTCTTTGTTTTTGCTTTGGGTTTGTATACATATGTGTGTGTTAATTATGAAAGGCTGCCTGAACAGATCAAATGACATAATTTTTATTTATTTATTTTTAAATGAACACTCGGGTTGCCCTATTTACTCTGGATTAGTGTGAGGCCCTACCCAAACAGCAACCATCCCGCTTCTGGTTTGAAGCCCAACCAGGAAAAATGGGGGGTTTTGCACTTCTTCCACTGACCACAAGGTGCTGGCTCCAAAACACAGCAAATCTCCATTGACTCCCATGTTAAAAGTGCCAACTTTGCAGCAGAATTAAACATATTTAAAGCCTGGCACAAACATTGGTTTTTGGTCTTGATAGTTTGATTTTACATCCATGACAACTGTAGGTGGGGTGGGGGCTGGGAATTTTTTTCCCCCCACATCTGATAAATTCATATTAAGCAATAAAAAATATGGAAAAATGGTCTTCAAAGGCTCTCTGTACAAATCTACGAGTCACATGACTGTCACGACATATATATGCTATATGTGTGTGTGTGTGTGTGTGTGTGTGTGTGTGTGTCTGCCTGCCTCTGGCCTCACCCGAGGACCTGTAGTAATGTTATGGGGGTGTAATGATATTATGTAATTATATATATATATATATATATATATATATATATTATATAACTTCGGTTAAAGTCATTGTTCTGGTCACTGTTATCATGGAAACTTAAATACAAATGTCATGTGGTGTCACTTAAGTCCAACTTGCATGATCAGACCCGTGAAATTCAATATTTCCTCCATCATTGTACATGCAAGCCGAGGATTCCTAACCTGATTCAGTGTTTTACTTTATCAAATGCTTTGTTTTGTTTAACAAAATGCAAGGAACACAATTCTTCTACACCCTGAATAATACCGTATATCTCCTTCCTGCCCCTCTTTACGTGTTCGTCTTCTTTTTTCCCATGTTGCTGCAGCTTCAAGACCCTCGGAGACATCTCAAGAGACGGCAAAATGAAGAGGAGATCCAGGTGATCAGAAAACTCTGGTTGTGTGTTGATTCGCTCGTGTGCCGACTGTCATTTAAAGTGTCTGCTATCAAATTAACACAGAAGAATCACAAGAAGTTCTTTATATATTAAAATTCACTGAACGTCTTCAGCTGGAGCTAACCTCATTCGAGTAGAACCCACTTGCTTTTCTCTCTGTCCATTATTAACTTCCTTCTGGTGCAGCAGAGCTTCAAACTGGTGCTGCCACCTAGTGGATCAAAAAAAACATAGCAGCATTTATTGACCTTTGGTTCAGTAATCATGAGTCTTTACCCACAGAGGGTGCTAAAACCGCCACAAATGTTCACCTCAAACGCTGCTGAAGAGAAAATGTAAATTCTGATTTCCAGTTCAATTGTATTACGTGAAAAAGTCTGAAGCGCCGTAATGGCTGCTGCACGGGGGAAAGGTCCATCTTAACCTCCCCTAACAAGCACCGAGATGGCACAGAGATCACTCAGACATTTTTAATCATACAAAGCATGATACATTACACGCGTGCAGGGCACCAAACACAGAGGAAGAAGCTCAGCTTTAATTGTATAAAGACCATTTACACCAAAACAGAGCACAGTCCCAACATTAAGCATAAAAAGATGAGAATGCAGGATGCCGCACGCAACTTGCAGGTTGGACACCACTATACAGCATAGTGTACATTAATGATAGAACAATTAGATTTTCAGAACCAGAGAAATATATAACTATGCCATAAACGATATTTTGAGATAAAATTGTTATAAATAACTTCTGCATCTATGAAGCACCAACCGGAAATGACGACACGCGAGGGAGTGGCACCTCAGTCAGCATCACTGAATGTATATAATAACGGTCTGACGCTGTCCCGTCCTGTGTCCAGAGGCATGTCTTTCCCTCTCGTCTTCCACCAAAAAAATAGAGGAGAGAGAAGATGAAGTGGATGATCCAAAACCTGGATCTCCTACTTCATAATCAAAGTCCTCGCTCTGTGGATCAGACTCTGGCTCCGCCAGTCCATCAGCTCGTTACGACCCAAAACCGAGCTGCAGTCCGGGCTCCACATGAAGAGATCGCCTCGTTTTTATCTTGCAAACAACAACAACAGAGATGGAGTCATTGTAGAATTTCTGCTGAAGCCTCGTTTCACTCTTGTTTTCAGGTTTGAAGACAGTTTTCCTCATTTGAATGCAGGGATGGAAATTCTGAGCAGGTAACGACACACACTTACAATCTGTCTCCATGGAAACCATCCTACATTCCCTAAACCATCCTAAGTGAATGACTAACCTCAGCCTCCAACACTGAACCTAAAGCTAACTCCTGACCTCCAGTCACCACCATACAGTCCTGTTTAAAAAAACAAAAAGAATATTTATCTACATTTTGAAATATTGCTTAAAGGTGCTATATTATCCTCACTTTCACAGTTTCAAAATTGACTTAAACTGTCATATACCCAGTTTTTTTTAGGAGGTGCACAACTGATTAAACTGCAAATAAAGGTTTTTGAAAGAGCAGGCATACCAACAGCTTTAGTGATTTATTTATACATCTTTTTAATGCAAATTACTGCTCACCCAAGCCGAATTCACATCTCGAGATTGGTCCTGTAAAGTCCAAGACCAGATCAACCCAGTCAGTGCATCTGTTACCATGTGGGGGTCAGTCCTGGTTCAGTTAAAACATCCTCCCATCATCCCTGTCGCTGTCGCCTGTCAGATTGGTTTTTAGAAGGTAACTAATAACAGCAGAGTGAGTGGGGAGCAGTGGGAGGTGGAGGCCAAACATGGTGCTCACCTGAACACAAAGAAAATAGAGGATTTAGGCTGCAAAATATCGGACAGAACAAGACGGGCGTGAAGTTAATTTTTGCAGTGAGGCTCCCTTCAAGCTGTTAAGGAGATCTGGAGAAATGTGAGATGATGAAAACACAGCTTTCAGCTAGCTGAAGGGGATGCTTACATGTGTGTTCAGGTACGAGGAGAGCTGGTTCCTGCTCCATAAAAGAACCAAAGACTGTGCCAAGGCGGCGGAGGTATGGACCAGGTCTCTTTTCAGAATATTCTCATGTTTCAGGCGAATTCATGCGTCAGATGTGTCTGTTTTCAGCAGACGGATATTTGCACCAAAGTTTTGCAGCTTTGGTCTAGTGATCTGTGTCTCTCAACACCAGACTTTTTAAATTTATTTATTTCTATTTATTATTTCATGTGCTAGGGGAGGGCTGACCTCATAGCGTCGTCTATGTTCTTCTTTTGACGGGACAAATACGAGAAAACAATATAAATAGTAGAGCATGATTCAAGGCCGGAGGCGCTAAGAACTGTGGGAATTAACGTGATAGTTCAAAGCGAGCAAAGAGGTCCACCTTTTCCTCACATGCGAACGGAAAATCCCAAATTTTGCATGTACTGCATCAGAAAAATTATTTTATCTATAAGGATAAGTGCTTCCAGTGTTCAGTAGGACAGTTTGATGCTTACGTTTTATTACAACTACAGTAAAATCAGAAGCTGTCTTCAGCTTCATCAACATTATCTCGGTCTTTGTCTGTCCTCCTGTGTCTTTAAATGGTTCAACTGAAGAAGTGCTGAGGGTTAAATAGCCACTCAACGTTTAAATAATGTTAAAATACATTTATCTACATTTCTTTTAATTAATGCAACAGATTTGCGTTCTGAACTGAATCTCTGTCAGAGACGTGAAAGTAATTGGACATTTATTGTATTTTCTACCACCTGGACAGCTGTAATCCGCCCAGCAACAGTAGGAGAAACAAATAAAAACAGTTTCTGTTATAACTGTAATGATGATAAACATCTGGACGAATTCACTCTGAGGCTCTTAGCGTCTCATTTTAGCGTCTGTTTGACAAAGTAAAACCTTCACCGTCAGTTCTGCAGATGTTCTGACATCAAACATGCAGGGGCGACACTGTTGAGACGGTGTTTTTCCTTTTCAAATTCGTAAATAGATTTTAAATCTTTACTTATTAATTATAATAATAATCATGATGATAAAGTCACGTGAGTCATGTTGTTCATTTGTGGCTGCGTTTCAAGACCAGTTAAGGACCAGATGGTTTTAACGATGGGTAGGTGTTTCACAGTGGCAGTGGCTTCTGTCAGTTTTCATTCTGTGGTTTTTGTGTGTGTGTGTGTGTGTGTGTGTGTGTGTGTGTGTGTGTGTGTGTGTGTGTGTGTGTGTGTGTGTGTGTG
>JBAMYA010109205.1:0-19519 GCA_037176975.1 Arrhamphus sclerolepis
TTCGGTTGTCCTCTTTCCTTTCTACTTGGGGTTGACCGGGTGTTTTAGGAAAAGGGGGGCTTTCCACAAAGGCCCCCCCCCCCCCCCCCCCCCACCCCGCTGGAATTTCATGATTTGAGTTGACTCGATGAGACGTGAATAAGACCGCAAAGTTTTTGCCATGCAGAGTCACATGAAGCCAGTGTTTAGAGCTGCTGTGTCTTCTGTGTTTATGAAACACTTCCATCAAGTGAAACCTGCCTCCTCAGATGTTCTTTGCTCACATAATTACATCTTACTGAGTACAAATTGGCGGCTTTTGTAGGTTCACATATCACCACATCAAACATCACGTAGCCTTTCATGCATCCTGCAGGAGCATTATGCAAACTTTATTGATGAAAACGGTGGATCTATTGCCTTTTTCCTTTTTTTTTTTTTGCTTGTATAATGTATACACAGTGTGTAAGTGTAAATGAGGCACATGTCCTACTTTTTCTCCAGCTTGCAGCAGTGGAGGTAGAGCCATTTAGACGCAGGGTGGAGAACAGCTCCCACGCACTCCACACGTAAGATGAGGCACTGAAATGTCCAGACGCAAGGCCTCCTGATGCAGCAGCATCACTCCGTCACATCCAGGGCAGAAAGAGGCAAACAATGAGGAAGAAAGAGGTGTGACATAAGCAGGGAGAGGAAGCTGAGAAGCACGAGACGCCGGTTCTGAGAAAGCTCCTCCAATACAGGTCATTAATAATGTATCGTCCTCACGCGCAGAGAGAATATTAGATTTGACACGCTGACAGAAGAAGCCACAAATGCAGCCTCGTCCATTCAGCACCGGTCAAATACTTCTGTGAGCTCGCTCAAAACGGAAGCAAAGACAGCTCAATGTCATGATCATTTGATCTGATTAAGACGCTTCATTTAACGGTGCTTCAAAGTTTGTTAATACTTTTATAGTCTTTCAGAAATACAGGTGAATATAAGTATCAGGGGGCCAGAATATGAGACCTGGTCATTCATTTACTGAATAAAAAACATGTGACGACAAAATGAAAAACTAAACTAACAAAAACTAGCGATAAAAATGTTACAAAAAAACAGCATTAGCCCTAATCACACATCACATATGCGCTATAATAATAAAATATGCTATAAATTAAAAGCCAAAAACACAAAAATCTGCTTCAGGGTTCATGTTGGTGGCAGAAGGTGAACTTATAGCTGGAATAAACTTAGCTAAACTTAGCATGATTGAAATATAATTCAAGACGCTCCCCATTAATGACAGGCGAAGGAGAAACAGGCTGTGTCACAATCAGAGAAACATATGAGGACCCGAAAGCCTCTGAGACACTGGCAGGTGTGAATGTTAATGATTCTCCCGTCAGGAAAACACTTGTTCGACAGTGCTGTGCACGGCAGGTCTGCAGGAAGAAATGTCCGTCTGTTAAGGACAAATGAGAAGTCTGTCTGAAAAATGTCCTGTGGAGAGATGAGAGAAATGTAGAGAACATAAAACATTTCACTGCAGAGTCAGAACAGCATTCCACTAATGAAACACGGTGGTGGTAGCGTCATGGTCTGGACCTGTTTTGATGCAGCTTTGCCAGTTGGGCTCCATATAATTAGAATTAGAAAATAATCCAGGGAAAGTGTGATGAAATCTGTAGGTGACGTAAAACTTCAGTTAATTCAGACCTCCGCATGTTTAATTAACACGTCACAATTACTGGTTTCTTGGTGAAACCGACCATGAAAAACATACCAGAAACTTGGATTTTTGCACGAGGCCCAGAGGACGTTTATTAGGAGAAACACAGGAACAACCAATCACAGATAAGAAGCATTTGATGAAGACATATCGACGCTCACAGCGGCGTGCAGTAAAGCGAGAAGTCAACCAAAAATCAGCTAACTAAACCATGTTGTTGTTTGGAACAGTGCTAAATCCCGCCCCCTCCCGGATGTCTGGCGAGAATACACAGAAAAACATATAGACACATACGGACAGTGAGTGAATGTTGTTGGAAATAACCTTTAATTACAACCTGTGATACAAACAGAAGTGATGGTGGATGCTGGCAGGTAAAGACCATCCAACGGGTTTTCTCTGGAGACTGCGAGAACCTGCTCTCCAGAGTATGCATCCTATAAAACACTATTTAAACGGTCATTTAAAAAAAGAAATAAATAAAATACGTAATATTCAGGGTTCTAGTGAAGTAAAACACATCTGCAACGCAGTCAAAATGTGTGCTCGATCCATCATGTCATGAATTGTCTAACAGTCACTTATTGACTGACCAGAATCCTCAGAGAGCTCTGAAAATCAATCAGGCTTTGATCGGACAGTCACCGACTGCCACGCCTCTGTGTGTGTGTCACTGCCGTTCGAGCCTGCAACATGTCTGAGCGCGTGGCTCAGCGTGTATCAGAAACGAGTTTTACCTCTGGTAATCACTGAGGGTCTGTTAGCGCTGCCTGGTGATTAGCTTGTGTTTGTCGAGGAGAAGCTTCTCTCCGTGTGGCCACCAGCCTCCGACTCCCTGGAGAGTCACACCAACTCCGTCATGTTCACCCTTTTACTCTGAAAGGAAACAAAACCGATCCTCAGAGCAAAATCACAGGCGGACATCTGTTGAGGGCTGATTTAGAAACTTTGGAAACAAGGATGTCGGTTTTAGAAAGTTTCAGAAACTGGAAAGACTTCAAGAAGGTTTCAGAGTGTTGCCGGTTTGGTGGTTCGTGCAACCAGAGGTCTCCACGTGGAGCAGTTTCGGGCATGTTAAATGGAGAGAGGACCCCAAGGCAGAACCAGGATACCCTAGAGAGGTTATGTCTGGAGATCTGGACCTGTCTGATTGGACAGATTGATGGAGAATCTATTTCTACAACCCCAAATCCAAAACAGTTGGGATGCTGTAAAATATCCTTATTTATTTATCCTTATTTTTTTCACAAGAGAACATACCCCCCCTCCAAAAAAACAAAACAAAAAACAGAGTAGATGTCCAATGTCATCATAAGGATCATTGTAGATTTAATGGCACCAACAGATCTCAAAAAAGTTTTGACCTGGAGGGACATCTTACAACTAATTAGGTTAATTGGAAACGGTGTTGGTGACTTTACTTGGGTATAAAAAGAGCATATCAGAAATAAAGATTGTTCCTCTGCATAAAATTGCAAAGACTTTGAATATTTCACCAATAAAATAATCAACGTGATATCATCAATAGAGCTGAGGATCTCCATCAGATAGGACCAGAAATCAATGCTGGATGCCAGTGATCTTCAGGGCCTAGAGCGGACTTGGTTCTGTCATGGAAATCATGGCATGGACCAAAAACTGCGCTGTGGTCAGACAAACCAAAATTTAAAATTCTTCTCTGAAACAATGGATGCTGTGTCCTTCAGGAGACATTATTGCCAATGGGCTGGTTGCACATCTGGAAAGCAAAACGTAGCAACATAAGCTCCTATCCAGAAATCATCTTGCAGAATTCGAAGGAAGGCCTTGCATCTTTCAGCACAATGGCTCAAAACTACATACCGCACTGCATTCATTATAAAAGTGTTGCTTTGTAGTAGAACAGTTTGATGCTTCACTCACCTGTCTGCAGTCTAGTCCTTTGGTCGCCAGGAAATCCAGTACCAGTACAAAATTTGAATTTGCTCAGCAGATCCATTGAGCTACCCTCCATTGGAGCTCATTAATTATGCGAGAGAATCTCTGAAAGGATGACAGAACTGCGAAGTTTAAGTCTGGATGGTAAACAGTTTGAATCAGTTTTAACATCAACAGTTAAATACTTAGGGATTGTGGTGGACCATCTCATTTACAAATGAAAAGAGGCATCTGGTAAACTTGATCTAACGGGAAAAATAAGCTATTTAAGAAGTAATCTGAACAACGGACTGGAAACAGTGAACGGTTACATTTTTGAACAGTTGAGTGTTTGAGCACACCAGCTATACTCAAATTCTACTTGCAAAAATGACAACAATTGTTGGATTCCAGTTTCAGTATATCAGCACCTCTCCACAGCGCTCCCCTCTTGGCAAGCGTGTGTCATTTTGAATATTTCGCCTTGTTGGTTGCTCTGATTGGCCGTAGCGCTAACCAACTGCGTGCACAGGCAGTTTGAGAAGCAACTCAGCGGCTCATTTTCAGGGCCTACATCTGTCTAGATGCGGTTCTGGGGTCTCATTTACTAAACATTGCGTAGGATCTATAGTAAAAGTGTACATACACCCAAAAGCCAAAAATGGCGTATGCCAAAAACAAAAAAACACAATTTACAAAACCCTACGCACGCCAACAAGCAATTTCCATCTGCACCTAAACATATGTGTACAAGGCTCCGCCTCCTGTCCTGCCCTCTTCATGCCAACATTGAACCATAAATGGTCGATGCAAAGCACCTCATGAATGTCAATGTGTATTTAAATGAGGCAGCTGATCAATGTTATTGGTGAACAATGGTAACCACGGAGACCACGCAACCACGCCCTAAATGCATGGACCAGGTAATCTTGATAATCCCTCCTAATTCTCCCAGTTGCAAGGTCTTCCATCAGTACCAGTGCATCCATGGTGCAGCATTATGCAGGAGTATCACCACAGTATTTAAATATTTACAGCAATCAGTCTGATTGCCTCACACCGTGTCACAATCTGTATGTTAATCTATGGTCCACATCACTCTGGTGATCACAGGGAGAGAAATGTGACGGTGAGAAAACTTTGATGAAATGTTGTGCAGACTTTGATTTAAGATTTAAGTTGGTTTATAGGCCTTATTTTTTATTTATTTGAAAGGTCCTTATGGCTCACCAGCGCTAGCATAATTAACACTGTGGTTTTTAGTTTTAGTTTCCCTGTCTTCAAAATCGGCGTACGCGCGGGTCAGAGTTTGCGTGACGAACCGAACATTCTCACGTCAAGTTTGTCTTTTGTAGATCAGAACCTTCACGTGGAAAGTACGCAAGTTTTAAGCCCTATTTTGTATGTACGCAGCTGTTGTAAATGAGACCCCTGGTTATTTAGGCTGTAGACCTTCGGCACGTCACAAAATAAAACTAATAAGAATTAAAACCCAGAAGTGTTGATCAGCCTGAAAACCTCTGAGTAACCTCGGTTTCTCTTAGGATGGTAAATTTCCTCAGTGGAAATATTTGACATGCTTCCTATGTTGAATTTTGAATGAAATATAGCTGGTGAGAAATGCATTCTGATTTTAGTAACATCATCCTTGAACTTGAAGATAATTGTGATAAATATACTGGGTCATGTCCAAACTCTATTCCTCTGTCTTACCATCCATTTAACAGTGTGCTGTTGGCGTGGCTTGGAATTTTTTCGAGCATAGAGTAATACTGATGATATTTGAGTCTTTGATGTTGATGTCCACCTTCCAAATGACATGAAACTGCACTCAGACCTAGTTTTGGTTAACAGCCTCCAAAGGGACTTCATGTCCTGCTCTGCTGCCACACAGGCGTCCCTCCAGCTCTCTCTGGAGCTCCTTCCATGCTCCCATTTTCAAACCAGTCCATTTGTGTGTGGGTGTGTACACATGCATGGCCCGTGTAACTGCATCTTCATGGCTCGGGCCGTCCTCAGAGAGTGCAGCTGTCACTCTGGCTAAACAATGCTCTGTGTATCTGTGACCAGGTGATTTATATCTGATGTGATCGGACGCTTCCCTCCAGAGCCCCAGGCTACCACCAGCTAGCCCCTGACCCAGCTTCAGTACACTTCCCCTGGGCATTGTGCACTTCTCTGCCCCCACTCCTCATACCCGAGCCTGCATGTCTGTCCACAAAGTTTAGTCTCTGCTGGTGAGGATGCCGTATATCTGCCTTTAAACTGCTCGTACACGTATACTGTTCAAAAGGGTTGTATAAGGTGATCACAGGAAACTAAGGCACTGAGAAAGTTTTCTAATATCGTTTTCCATTGTTTATCTTCCCTTGTAATTCTTTACAATGATCAGTGTCATCCATATGACTTCTATAGACGTCCCACAGTGTCAACATAAGCTAGGCCAGACCCTGATGTACACCTCTGTCCAATGGCAACAAGCGTGATTGGTCCACTTGGTAGATTCCTTCTTCTCTGTATTTCCTGCTCCTACTTCTTCTTTGTTGTTTTGAAGTTGATTTGAACGAGAGTTTGCTGAAATATAATGAAATGTAAAAAATTACACACATTCATCTCCAACTCACATGAGATTTATTTTATTTGCTCTGTTGCCATGTCTGAACTTCATGAAGTCAGTCGATAAAAGAAACCCTCACTGCCACCTAGTGGTTGGTGGTATATTTATAGAGCGACGTAAACCACAACACAAACGTATGAACTCAAAAGAGGATGTTGGGCCCATATATAATCTAAATGTTTGTCTGCTATGCAGAAGCATAAGTTGGGTTTGAATTAATACCTGAGTCGGTTAGTGTCTAAACCACATTTTTCAAACTCAAGGCCGCATAAAGACAATAACATACTTATAACTAGAACATTTCTGAGGAAATTTCAATGCGATTGCCCATTGCTGACATATATTACGCGTCTGACATCAAAGAGTGAATTACAGAGCAGCTGTTTTATGTTAAAATGAGAAGAAAGCCAACAAGAAAAGATACATTTTAATAGAGACCTTAAAAACAGGAAGTATGTTAGCCTGTTTGATGTACAATAGCTGCTTATTCCAAAGTTTCGGGGCGACGACTGAAAATGCCCTTTTTTTTTTTCTTTTTGTCTTTGGAACAACAAGAAAAGCTGGTTTGCAGAAAAGCTGTTTTCTTTCGTTTCTGGAGGCATGTAAATCTGGCTGTCGTTAGTATAAAAGTGGAATGACTGGAGAATAGATCCGAGTGGAAGTAAATACAGGGAAAAACAGAAGAGGGCCGAGGATATAACCTTGCGGTACTCCACATCAAAAGGAAGCAGTAGAAGACTCAAAGGTTCCCACACAGACACAAAAACATCTTTCTGCCAAGTTGGACTTGAACCAATCTAAAGCATCACTGCAGGATCTTGGCAATAAATTGATGCATCTCTGGAGGGACGTAAATATTGTGAAATTGCATCAGCTTGTCTAAATGGCGCCACAGCGCATCTTGTAATACTTTGTTTTATCTTTTCCATTTTTTATTGCTAACTTAATTTGTTTTTTCGATTTCATTTTGTTTTTTGCAGTTTGTATTGTTTTATTTTGAGGCCCTTTTCTGTTGTGCAGAACAAACAGCTTTAAAAAGGGCAACATAGAAATTCAGGTCGTTCGCCATTTGTGGACCATTTAAGTAAATAAAACTTTGGACTTTCCAAATGTCACCAACTGATGTGATGTGAGGCGTCCGTAAAGCTGTGATGTGTATCAGTGTGAAACATGAAACCCAGAACATCTAAATATTTAAACTTTGAAACTTTACATCTGTGAGTTTTCCAGTTCTTGCTGTTTGTTTGGGTTTTTTTTTCAGTTCTTTGTCCCTCAGATGGACTCAAAATTAGACAGCTCATTAACAAACATGACACTCAGAGTTCATTAGCTGCTGACTAATGATCATAAGCAGCCTAGACTTCATGATCAGAGCTTATTGATCTGTGCGTCTCTCTGTCTACACCTGCTATTGATCATATCACACCCTCACGCAAACAGAGCAACAGTTGCATTCTCCTGTTAGCACTAAAATGTACGAGTCCAAGCTGATTTGATGTATCCTTATAAAATATTAGACACACACTCACGAGTGCTCTCTCTTTGTGTGTTTGGCTTCTTGCTGATGCTCGGAGAAAGAATCTCCTGCAATCTTGTCAGGCGGCCACAGTGTCAGTCCGCTTGGGACTGTTTGTATTCAGGCCATAAATAACACAACGTCAGCTGTTGTAAACATCCGTGCACAATCATTGATGCTCCCATGGTGCATTGCTGTAGACGGCGCCATCACGCTGTCAAAACCCTACAAAGCTTTAATGTGACTGCCTATTTGATTCAGCTCTGGCATCAAAAAGTGGAATAACTGAGGTGGAGACCAGCTGGTTTATGTGGAAAAAGTCAGGATTTAGCCACATTTTGTAAAAGATTTGATTACAAAAAATTGTAAATTTTTGTCACAACTTTGAATTTTTGTAAAATCCATTTTATTAATAACACAAATGTTTCATTTCAGGTCAAAAAAAAATTCAAGTGATAGATTTTGGCAGTGCCACAACATCAAACATATCAAAATGTTACAAAAATGTGATATTTACATGCAAACAAAAAAATTTGTCATCTTAAATCTAAAAAAATCACCAATTTGTGACATTTTGATTATAGAAAAGAAAGTTGTTAGTTGTTGGAGGGGGGGAAAAGTCAGAACTTTGCAAAATTTGAAATTTTACAATAAAATTTACTCTTTTTAAACAAAACAGTAAACTTTTTTTTTTTTAATTTACAACAAAAATGTGATTTAAGTACAAAATTCTCAATTTTATGATAAAGGTTACAATTTTGTGACTTTTGAGATTCTTTGATGAAAATTCATTCTGAAATTGTTACAATAAAATTTTAATGTTATGTGCTTTTGTTTCAAAAGCAGTAATATTCTGAGAATTTTATGAATTTTGTGAAATTTTTAGCTTTCTTCATTTTCTTTATGAGTCCAGGAACTAGCAGGAAATCTAACAACATTGCTGGTTGATTTAAAAAAAAAAAAAGAATAATGGTAACCATGGTGACGATGTGGCCTGGGATGAAATAAGTCTGGTATTTATGTCACTGCTGTTTCCTTTTATGGTCAGAACTGAATTTCTCTTTTCTTGAAGTTTACGCACAAATTAATTCAGGCTTCATGAATGAGGTCCAGTTGCTTTAGCAGGGATTTCAGGGTAAGCCAGAAGTGACCCTAAAAACCTAAAAGTGTTTGTTTGTTTTGGCATCTTCTGCTTTGTGGTGAATGTGACTTTACAAAAGAGTATCTCAAAAAAAAAATGCAAGAAAAGAAAAGCAGACAGATTGATTCCCTGAAACCAGTTCTCTTGAGATGCTGCATTTTATTGTAAGGAGAGGTGCATTGTCAAAGCTTGTTCAACTTACAGTAATGATTATGGGTACATCTGCGCTGGCAGTCACTGATGGAGTCATAATCACAGTGAAGGAGGCCCCTCGGGGGTTATAACCATCATAATGACTATCCTGATAAGAGATCTTCTCTCTCCTCGTTGTTCATGAATGCAGGGAACTGGGACAAAACCTCTGTCATTTTGTGGCTTTAAGTTCTTTGCAGAAGTGCCCTGATTTTTCTGCAGAGCAGAGCTGGCGTTAAGCTGGTTCAGTTTCAGAAATGACGGATATTAAACACTGCACCCACAACGTTTCAGCTGTTTGATTCTGGTTGTCACTTGTTAGATCTTTGTAAAGAGAACATTCAAGAGAGTTTCCACCAAAGCCATGTAAAATGTAGGTGTTTACATCATGCATGATGTAAACACAGATGTTCTGAACATGGTGTCTTTTTAAAAGAGGACATGGCTGGTTGAGACGTTGCCAATGGGCTTGTCTCAAATTAAGCATTTTGGCCATTGCTTTGACACCAGATGTTAGGAGCGAGGAGGGGATCTGAGAGACCGCATGACACCAACTTGTGAATCATGAAGTAGCCCTGCCTGGAAGCACACCCTGCTTCAGTGTCTATCAGAACATTACAACTGCTGTGTTGAATTAGTTTGAGACTAAAGGCTGACTTATATTTATACTGCATCAAAGTTAGGCCGTATCTACGACAAATCTGGGTCTTTTTCCACCGGTTGAAGATGATGGAGTGGAGACTGAGTCATACCGGTGTGAAGTGCGTTGCAGTAGTTGATTCGTGAGCTGATAAAAGCATGTATTGCCTTTTCCAGATCCTTCAGGACAGGAAGGGTTTCACTTTATTTCAAAGACACAGATGGAAAAAGCTCACTTTATCAACACTTTTTAGTTTGTTCGTCAAAGTTGGCGCTACACTGTGCTGTACGTTGGAGGTATCATAGAGTATATATTCAGTTTTACTGTCATTCAAATGAAGAAAGTTTTGAGATACCGGCGATTTTATATCAGTGAGGCAGCTATGCAGACAGTCAAGTGCAGTTTCAGCATTTTGGAAAACGAGAACAGGACCAAGGATAGATCCATGTGACACACCAGAGGAAAGAGGGGCAGCAGAAGATGAAGCCCAGTTGGTAGATTTGTTCCTCATTTTTCAATTTTCCTCCATTATTTCTTATTTGTCATTTTCAGGTCTGGTCGAACGATAATTTGATGCAACGTCTGTAAGAACCCACACTGCCACCTGGTGGTTGGTGGTGTAACTGCCATGCAGTTCTCAAGCTCTTTGGGCAAACATTTGCCAAGGTTTTAAATCTAGTACAAAACAGAAAAGATTGAGATCATCTTCAGGACAGACTGTTTTTCACTTTTCAGAATCAGTCCATCTTTTATGTACAACCTATAGGAGCAACACACAGCATACAGCATACGCCAGTAAGGGTTAAAATTGTGTTAAATGAAAACTACATGCATTACATTTGTACAGTATAAGCCTACCATCTAAGAAGGGGCAGAGCAGGCTTTACTTCATCAGGAGGAAACTAAGAACACCTAGTGGCCAGTCGAGGAACTGCAACAGAACGTACTTCCTGGATGAGCTCCGACCCAGAACTGGGATGGTTGCTGTTTGGTCCAGTATAGGAGGTGGCTCAGCTGGAGCTCTGGCTGGAACCAACAGATGTTCAGATGTTTCCCGTTCTTGATGTTTTCATGTTAGCGATAACTGAAATGAGGACGGATGGACAGATTTGATCAAAATGAATGTAGAAAGATAACGGTATGAACAACTGAGGTTCTGCTTTTCTTCCCCATTTTTTGGATTAGTTTGGGATCAGATGACTGGCGTTAATCTTGTTGGTAACGTCAGAGGAGTTTGTCCAGCCTGCTGTAAACAGTCTGTGGTTGCGTTACAGTTCGCCTTTCACATGTCACCATATCTAATCTGCTTCATTTCCCTTTTTTGAGTGTTTATTTAGAGTCTGCAACTTTTACAATGCAACATTTTTACGTTTGTTGGAACGCTCTTTTAAGGTCAGGGTTGAAACAGTGTTTTTTTTTTTAATGAATCCAAAATGAAAGAGAATACAGATAGAAATAATTAGAAGAGCCTTTTCAAAGCAGCCCAGCTACTGTTATGGAGTCCACCCTGCCTTTGTGTTTAGCGCCTATAAAACTGGTAAATGTCGCCTCTCTTGCATACAAACAGAAAAACCTCCTGGTTCTCGCATCTTTCTGTTTCTTGTTCCGATTTTTCTCCCGCTTTTTGTCTCACAAAGGCACCCATTGTTTGTGACAGACTTTCAATTTGGTGGAAATTGAAAGCAGGTGTGGCTCTGCTGTTTCATCTCAGGAGGGGGGTGGTGGGGGGTAGGACTTTCCTCTTTCTGCAGCCTGCTCATGCAGTCATGTCCTGCAGACGTTTGGCTGGTTTTCTGGGCTCTTTTGTCCTTCTTTTGCTGCGTGACGCACGTTCACCTCGTCCATCAGCCAGGTTAGTCAGTCATGCAGAAAGTCATTCATTTTAAAACATAACACTTGTCTTAAAAGTGGTTTTGTTTGCGTTTGAAAGGTTTACAAAGTCGAAGAAACACTTTGGAAGCAACAACTCCACTTTCAACTCTAAAATGATTTCAGCATCCTAATCTTTAAGTGAATAGTGCATTTATTCTTGGAAATATTATTGTACATTTTACACTATTGACTGAACACTTCATGGCCAGCAGGATTTGCCTTAAATGACATCATCAGGCAAAATGATACTGTACATCTTTATTCCAACATTCCCCCCTTCCAACTCATGCAGAAAGACTTCCCTCTTACTGAGCTATAAGTGGAACCATATGTGGAATTTTTCTTGTTTCCCATTCACATGGGAATGAAGATGGATGTGTGCATGTTTGCGTTCATGTACATGTGTGGTTTTCTGCATCTGGGATTCAGTTCCAGTTGTAGCTGCTCCGAAAGGCTCCCAGCATAAACAGAATCTCCAGACCACAATAATATAACCTGATATTGGGACTTTCCTTACCTGACACCACGGAGTTGTATAGTTTGACATTACAATGCATTACATTCATTTAGCAGAAGGCTTTTATGCTTTCGAACACAATTTTACCCGAGTCATGCTTTTAACCTCGGCAGGTTGGGAAAACACTGCGACACAGATGGGAATGCTAAACATAACATCCACTCAGCAGGTTTACTAATGAGGGAAAATCATTCCTCTGTGTCTAGTTTCAGTTTTCATCGGTCAACTTTAAGAACTACAGCTTATATCATGGACTGTATAAAAACAACAGGACATCACCGAGAGGTTCCTGAACATTTGAAGCCTCTATGGGGGAGGGGTACCACAGGATAGATGAATCCTTGTTTCTTTTGAAATGATGTCTGAAAGCAGGATGTTGGCCAGAATTGAAATGAGGACCAGCAGATCACTGGATGAGCTCAACCAGAGCTGCATGACTGAGGCTAGCTTCAGTCCAGCTGGGTGGCAAACGCCCCCAACCGCCCAAAGGCAGCAAGTCAGCTGGTGGATGATGCACTTGGATAGAGGCTGCCTCTGCCCCCCCATGCTGGAAACACCTGGAGCTGCCTCGAAGTGACCCACTTTTGCCCCTGGACTCCAGGCCGATTCCAGCCATGGTCTGATATAACTTTTGAAGTTTCTAGCTCATGAAGCAATGCTAAAAGTGGAGTAATGTGCTCCTGTCCTCTCACGGGAACAAAGGAGATCCGAGCAGACTCCTGGCTAAATGTGTCATAAAAATCTAAACGTGCCATGATTTAAACATGGATTAAAACCTCAAAGAGATGCTGAGAGTGAATTTCCTTAGCCCTGCTAGACTTGACTACTTGACTACTGCATCAAGTTTGAGACTGTGGTCCAGTTTTACACTCGGGATTGTTGCTGTAGGTTGTAAGTGTTTGCTTCAAGAACTCAAGTCAACATGTACTTGGGAAGCACCAGTGGGTCCAAACAACATGATCTGTCTTTTCCTTTTTGAAATGTAATTTTTTTTTTTTTATTAACATCCATGAACAGCCTTCATTTTATCAATGCATGAGTAAACGTTCTCATGTCTTAGGGGAACATAAATGTGGTTGTCGTCGACATAAAAGTGGAGCTAATCCAAGAGGAAGCACGTACGGGGAAAAGAGAAATGGGCCATCAATAGCACCCTGAGGCACTCCGCATGTGAGAGGAGCTATGGAGGACAAAAACCTCTCTGAACCATCTTAACGCACCACCTCATTCGATAAAATACACATATTGCCACAATAATACAGTTGATATGCCTTCAGAGATTAATAAAGCATTTTTGAATTGAATTTGAATTATCTGTCTGATACAACTCTATCTAATCGAACGCAAAACAATTGACCCCCTTTGAAGTTCTCATGAATGTGAGTTTTTACATGGGGTTCAGTGGAGACTGACTCGATTTTGGAGCCCTAGAGGTCATTCAAGGAACTGCACATCACGATATTCTCCACTCAGCTGGTGCTATAATGTTTGTGCCATGCAGCTAGCATAAGAAGTTACAAATATAAAAACTCACTTCAGATATTTGCTCTCAAGCACAGACATTGATTTTTGTCGTAGTATGTTCCCTTTAAATGTTCAGCTGGTCCATTGCACTCATCACCAGGAGTAATTTGTGTTCATCTCTGTGCAGTAGGACAGATGGGTGCCTTTGAGAGGGAGTGGTGCCCCCTTCCTCTGGTGCCCCTCCTCCACCTACATCTTGGCTCTAAGTGGGGTCGTGGTCGAGCTAGCGTAGTGATGCTTTTCATTAGCTAAGTGCAAGTGAGGGAGAAGAGCACCAAAGTCTTGATTTATCAGGCCTACTATCTGTATGCACACACATACGCTCTCACAAAAACACCGACTCTCCTCCTCGTCCATCCTTGGCTCACAGACTCATCACTCCATTTCTTCAAGCCCTCTTTTTTTTCTCAGTTGACATCCATTTGCCCCACCCTCTCTTTCTTTCTTTCTTAGTCTCTCTGCTCTCTGCATGACTCTCCTTTCCATTTTCTCTCACCAGCACCTCCTGGGAGTCTCCTGCGAGCACGACACAGTGGACGGGGCTGATGATTTTTCCGTTTTCTGCGTTGGCTTGTCTTTTGGATTGCTGCTCAGTGGGGGAAAAAAAGAGAAACAGAGTTGTTAAGTCTTTCAGGTTTCAATAAGAGTACGAAAACTTCTGCTCATCTTGAGGCAGACTGTTGCAAATCACCCGATAAAATCAGTCATGCGTGGTTAAATAACTTGTTAGTCAATCAGCTGTCTGATTACATGCCCGTAATTGTTACCTTGCTGTGAGTAATATATTTACTCTATGAAAAAAGAAAATAAATTATAGCCTAACGAGGGTCATTTCCATCATTTTTCTCAGTGCTGATTGCCTGCAATTTAAGTTGTTGGAGCTTTTCCCTCTTATTTTGGAAAAAAGGTTGAATCCCAGATGCTAAATGGCAGACGTCCAAGAGCCATTTGCTCTCCTCTTGTCTCAGTGAAGACCTGGATTACCGCTCATGCGTGCGCAAACTCCTGCTTGTATGTTTTTCCTCCTTTTTTTTTCACCGCCTCATCCATCATTCTGTGACAGGGCATGTTGACCCCGGTTGCTGTGGCAGCCAGGTAACCATGGCACCTGACAGTGACACAAATGGCCCGCGTGCGATTGGTTTAGCTGGCGGCTTTCTGCCAGGTCATCTTTAACATCAGGGCTGGCACCAAGGTGCTTTAAATGCTATTTATAAACCTGGCCAGGCTTACACTGCAAAAAGTGTCCATCCGAGCAGGTCAGGAGCCGAGCACAGTTAGATGTGTGGCCACATGCATGTGTTTTTTTCAGACAAATACCTCATGTTCAGTTTCGAAAATGTCAGGAAAACACCTATGGGACCATTTCCTTTGTTTAACTCCTTGTTTTAAGTCGGGATACCAGTCCGGTCAGATTACACCCTTCACTGGAAGAAAGAAACCACAGTCCCTCTGTGTTTAAACCTGAGGTTCTGACAGACAGACAGAATAATGACAGAATAAAAAGATTATGAGATGGACAGCGGGGAACTATTTGCATGCCTGTTGCATAATGTTTTCTTTGAAGCCACCTGTTCTAACGAGCAGCTTCTGCAAGGTCAGCTTCGGTTCCCTGCTGGTGTTTCTGGAGAACATGTCGCACTGTGACAAAAGCCATTACGAGTTAGGGAGATAAGGGATCGAAAATGCTGCGATGTGCACTTCTGGAGAAGTTCAAGACAAAACGACTGCAGCACATGTAGAGAAAATCTCAAAGCAGCGAAGGAGTAGCGTGCGCTGTACGACGTGACGTTAGCCAAAGGTCTTCTTGAAAGACGCTTGGAAGCCCGATTTTCAAAAACTATGGATGACAACATATTGGCCGGAGAGGAGTCTGCCCAACCTTGATGTGTCCAAAAATGGGGAAAAAGTGTGGAACAAGCGAGGCTGGAAGAAGGCTTGAACTTACTTCAGTTCATCGACTCGTGGTCATTCTGTCCAGCGGAGCACGAGTGGCAACCTGCATGTTGGCGGTCCAGTTCCTACAAAAGCAACTGCTTCCTGCTGCATCATTAATCTTCCCTCCAGCTAATGGCTACTTCTATCTTCTCACTCGTGTCATATAATCTCTGTAGGCCAGGATACGCTGGACTGAAAACCTGGGTTTCCCTTCCCTTTAGCGTCAGTGTTCAATATTGCAATCTGAATCTCCCTGAATAAACGCTCCACAATCTTCAAGATTCCTGACACCGTTGGTGCTGGAAGGTGCTGGAGTGTGAAAATTAAGAACTTCCAATTGAGGGACTCAAATTCAAGACACGCAACTGGAATAAGAATCGAACACCAGTGACCAGAGAAAAACTGTGCCACATTGTGTTTATGGAAACCACAGACACAAAGATATTTTAGCTCACTAATCTGTTTCTTTCAGATTTACTGAGCCAGATTCAGCTACCACAGCTGTCCAGGGTACCCAAGAGTTACTGTCACGTACTGTAACCTCCTGATGCGATTGTTTGTCCACAAACGGCAGCGTTTTTTCAGTAAAACTGAGAATACACATTAGTTGTTTTTAGAAGTCACTTTTAATTCTGATTTGTGGGTTTAAAGTCTCGGTGTGGAACCATTATAATGACATGATATTTCAGCTGAATAGACTCCAGTCGACTCCCACGACCCCGAGTAGGACTGAAGTAGGCATAAATAATGCATGGACATTTTAACTGAACATTTTTGATTACTTTCTCGAAACATTATATCTCAGGTTTTAAAGCCTCATGGTTTTAATTAAAATACTTCCTTTAACTCTCTACCTTCAGCAACAGGTGTCTCCTCTTCAGTTACCTTAGTTTCCATGGTTACCAAGGTGGCACATCATTTAACAGTGATGGCCTCATTATTGAGTTGCTGATGCTGAAGTCTGAGATTATCTGCGCACTGAAAAATTACACTCAAGAGGAAGTTTCCCATTAAAATAAAAAGCCACATGAGCATGTTCCAGTTTTCATGTGTAAAATCAATGAATGATGCTGGACAATACCTTTGATTTTAAGGCAAATAAAGAAACCTCTGTTTGGGAAACTGGCCAAAGTGTTAAGAGTAATGTCAGATTATGGAAGACTTTTGGTTTGCTCCACCTTTTCTGAAGTGCTGAGAGGTGATTCATGGAAATAGCTGCATTTGCGTTAATTATTCCTGGAAGGACTCTCAAGGTGATCGCTGGAACAAGGTGTCCATAAAGGGCCGGTCTCAACGCCGAGAGCTCAGATTTATGGTCAGGCAAAGCCCAACCCGGATCAGCCCAGCTGCGCAAATACACAAAGGAAATGGCATCATTATTTTTGACTCACCGAGGAGGGTGTTCGGACAGAAGGATGCTGGGAAAAAAAAGGACAGAGGAGAGGACGCGACGGAGATCCAGAAGGGTGTTTCAGTTATGACAGCGATAAAATAAGATGAGACTGTAACCCCAACCAAACCTGACAATCACATTTTAAAGAAATAATTAGAGCTTAGACGTCCTTTTGGGAGGTCCCCTGTGATTCTTGTGAAGTGTTGGAAATGTCCCTAAAAGTCAGGAGATAAGTCATGGAACTGAGTTTACAAAACATCTCATCGGATCCTTTTCTCCTCATAACAAAATGCTCCAATGATGAGCAACCTGCATCATCTCCATCATCATTTTGTATTTCAAAATCTTGGAACGTTCAATGTTATTGAATTGCCTCTACAACGTTACATTACGGTTTCACCGCAACTTATATCGAGGTGCTGTGTCCTCAGTAAGACTCAAAATGATCTTTGCAACAGAATAGACACAAGTAAACTGGTTAATCGGAGCCAAATGCCTTGAAAGACGGAGATCAAAAAGCTCATATGCAGCCTCAGACAGCTGCTGTGAGTCACTGCTAAATCCTGAACATATTGCTGCTGGCTGTGGACCTTTCAGCCTCTGATCTATCTCCTGACTCCTTCTTCTTCTTCTTCTTCCCACAGCCTGACGAGCTGGAGGGCGTCCACACACACCACTTCAAGCTAAAGCCATTCAAGAAGGCCAAGAGCTGTGATATATGCAAGCAGGCCATCACCAAGGAGGGCCTCATCTGTAAAGGTGAGTTTCTTGGAAGCTGTGGTTGATGTTGGTGGTGACTGCAGAAAGGACCTGCACTCCCACCTTTACTGAAATGGAAATGAATGAGGCCATGCAGTTGGACTCTACTGCCAGGTTCACACTGTGCAATTTCTGTACGTCTCTGACGAAAGATGCGCGATCACGGGAAAAACGGTCCATGCTAGCTCAGAAACGGTGGTGGTAGATCTGACAACAAGACAGCAGCAAAGATGAAAGACAGAACCGTCATGTGACCAAAGATGGGCTGCGACCAAGCAGCAATCATCCCACTTTTGGGTTGAAGCTCATCCAGGAAGTACATTTATTGCAGTGACTCACCTGACCACTAGGTGCTGCTTCCAAAACAGAACAAATCCGCATTAACTCCCATTTTAAACATGTAAACTCTGCAGCAGAATTAAGTGTATTTACTGCCTGGTGCAAAATTGGTTTGTTCTCTATAGTTCGATTATATATGCATGACAATTGTATGGGGGGGCTGAATTTTTATGTACCACATCAGATAAATTTATATTAAGCAATAAAGCTGACCAGTCAGATTCTAGGACGTCATTTGGCGAGCTTGACTGACAGCAAGTCATTGGCTCTGCTGTTGGCATTGACAGCTTTTTCCCGCCTCTTGGCAAGAAGGCGATGCAGTTTTAAAGCTCTCTGTACAAATCTGTGGCTCATGTGACCGGATAATTGGTCCAGTCTTTTACAGTCAATGAAATAGACCCTGGATGTGGCTCTGCGTGTCAAAATAGGTGGAGTGATGCAACTGCTGATGTGCTAATGCTCTCCTGTCTCATTGTGAGATCTGCCACCACCATTTTTGAGCTACGATGGACCTTTTTCCAAAATTCGCCATCTTTCATCTGAGTTGGCCAAAATCATCTGGTTATTAATCGTATAATTTTATTCGTATTGCATCAACTACTGATAAATTGTGCATCTAGTCCTTTTCTTCCTTCTGTCTGCTGTTTCTCCGTCTTCCTCACAATCCAGTCACATATTTTTGGACTCCAGTTTTAGAAGAACGAAAGGTTTTGTTGTGAGTCCAACAAAAGTCCAGGGGAAATTAACATTAGAAGACTCCTGGGCAGCCTCAGTTTTCCCTTGCTTCCGTCTTCTTTTATCCCTCCATCTCTCTTTTACATTATTTTTCACTCGGTCTCTCTCTTTCATTTTTGAACTCCAGTACAAAGGCAGCAGCTTTAGCCGAGGCCAAGAAGCCCAGCAGTGGAAGAGCGGGCTTGTGCTGGGCTTTGGCTGAGGATTTTCATGTTTAAAATTAGCACTGTGGCTGCTGCTGCATTAGCCTAGATAAGAGGGAAAAGAGAGAAAAGGGGGATGAAGGCTGGGGAAGGGGGGTGAGAGAGCCAAGCAGAGGAGCGAGAAATTGGGGTAAAGGATCAACATGAAAAAAAAAACAAAACAAAGGAAAACGAGGCTACAAAGCAGAGCGCAGAAGAATTACCTTTCCTTTCATCTTCTGTTTGTTTACAGAATAGACCAACCTGAAATCCCTCCAAAACACTCGCATAAGAGTTGAGTTAATCAGCAGCAACACTGCAAGCTCCTCGTGAAACGTAGCTTCAGTGTCGCAGGTTCGATACAATAAATACTGTTTACATGTCAATCTCAAAGCCCGCAGGCTGAAACCGGACTACCACTTCATTTTATGTATATATATATATATATATATATATCAAAACTGTCCTGTCAAAACGCTGTGTTGCAATTTTGTCAAGACAGTCAGAATTTTGCTACAGAAATTAGTGAGTTTTAAAGATTTTATGACAAAATGCTACCTGATTA
>JBAMYA010109216.1:0-19518 GCA_037176975.1 Arrhamphus sclerolepis
CCCCCCCCCCCCCCCCCCCCCCCCCCCCCCCCCCCCCCCCCCCCCCCCCCCCCCTCAGCAAGTAGTGCCAGCTCCATAATGGTTTCAACATGTGCGCTCATAGCTCCACCTATTAGAGCCCTTACTGGAGACTAAAGCAAAAAGAAACTTCACAAACTGCACAATCAGCACTTCCTCTTCATTCTCGGCCACATGACTTAGAGATGGGAATATATTCTTGACTAAATTATATTATGTTACGGAAAAGTATGAATAAACACTAGAGTGATACTCTGTAAGCAATAATATATATTTTCCTTGAAAGAAAGAGTGTGTGTATGCATCTTTGCAGAACTTTTGCCTCAGAATCATTTTTGCTGTTATCAAGCACATTTATCTACTTTATTTTTTGTCTCTTTTCTCCCTCAGAAAGGGAGATTCCACATTGAGCCTGTTATCTGGATTGGCTGTGTGGGATTTTGAGCCGATCAGTCAGACATTCTTTATCATCGCTGGTTCTTTGAAGAAGTTATCCTACATGCCTCTTGAGTTACTGAAATGACAAATGAGTCATGTGATGTCTGGACATAATTGTACTGTTATTTTTACTGTGGTTTCTTTTATAGTAAAACCAATAGTTTCAATAGTTTTCGCAGAATGGGTTTGGTTTAGAGGTTTCACCCCCTAGTTGTGCAATAACGCCTGTGATGGCACTGCACTGAAATCCATCAGTGGAGTACCTCGGATCCTGAATGACTTTTCACCTCAGGCCAACGCTTTTTTTCGTTCGTTGAGTTTTGACTGTATGATAACTATAACTATGGACGAGCTATCCAGAGAGTCTTTGAAGCCTTTTTTTCCTCGAACCGCATGGTGGCGTGTTGTAAAGAGGTGGCACAAAGCTGTCAAAGCCAAAGGCAGAGCCAATAGCTATCTCTCAGTCAAGGACATCATTTGACTTCCATGCATCTGATTGGTCAGCTTTATTACTTGATAGAAATTTATCTGATGTGGTACAATGAGTGGTACCTTTAACATGGGGGTCAATGGGGATTTGCTCTGTTTCAAAACCATGAAAAACTACATTATGCATCACAGAGCTGTCTCCAGTGACACTCAGATTCCCTAACCTTCAAATGTTAAATTTTTCCAAGGAGTCAAAACAGCAGCAGGGGAGAGAACAATTTACCATCAGTGTTTATGACTGCATAGTAGTTTTACCCGGTTCTCAGGTCCATTGATAGAAAAGAGCTTAGAAGCTTGTAAAGCTGCACCCCTCTGTGTTCTGCTTATTCTGAAAGACCCGGGCGATCAGCAGAAATGCATTTTATCATCCCGTACATGCTGTGGCTACCTGGCTCTGGGGCTAACAGTGGAGGTCTGGGGTGGGGGTGGGGGTGGGGGGGATAATTACGTCTACTGAATGGTTGCTAACATTTTTACTGCTGCTCTGCCAAAACAGCTCATAAATGAACAACGGGTTGAGCTGACAGATCTGGCCTGGTGTCTACACAAAAAGTCCTGGTGTGAATGTCGATTTATCATCAGCTTGCCAGGTCCAACTAGCAACTTTACTTACTGCAAAATTGCATGTACACACCGTAATTATATTTCAACAATGCCTGTATAAATGAAGAAGTTTAATTTGATTTGTATTGGATTTAAATAACTCAATTTATATTGTATTAACACATCCAGATTGTGTGGGTGTAGCATTTATTTGAATGTTCCTTCCAGCATGATGTGGTTAGTCTGTGCTTGCAGCAGACTTTTAAGAATGAGCCTGTGAAGCAACATTTCACTTATAATTTTGCTTCAGATTAGTTACTGCAGTTTCTTCAAACATTGCAGTTGCTCTTGAATCTAGCATCAAAAATGAAACTTGATTTGTATTATCAGGTAAATATTTGGAAATTAGATGCTCATAATGACACATTTATGAACTTTGACTCCTAGAGGAAATATATTAATATTAGTTTAGGTGTATAAACCACTTAAGCTGCACGCATACTTACTCTGGACAAAACCATTTACCTGATAGCTCTTTGATGTACAAATATTATTCCGTTTTGGTGTGCAGGAACAGTTTCATATTAATCATTTTATTTTCTCAGCTGAACCAGTGGATGTACTGAAGGTGCTAGACTTCAAGAGCTCTCCTGAAGGAGTACGGAAAACACCGGGCTTCTGCACGCTCCGCAGAGGATCCAAACCCGACGTAGCTTACAGAGTGGGAAAAAAGGTTCAGCTCAGCGCTCCAACCAAACAGCTCTTCCCAGGTAGGTGAACTAAAACCTTGTCTGTTTTAGATTACCAGAATTTACACAAAGCCTAATTAAGGAGCCATTCACATGAGTGTTTCCAGACAGCAATAAGTGATTTTCTCAAAACATAACTGATTTAAATCTAAGTGAACCCCACATTTACAGTGCCTGCTTATTTTTCTCATGCTTTTGTTTTACCAAAGAAAGATCAGAAAAGGCAAAAGGGAAAGTCTGTAAAAGCTAGAAAGTTTTAAAGGTTTCCCATGTTCTCAAGGAAGTAGCCTTTTATACCAATGGAAATGGATGTGTTCAGTCCTGGAAAGTAGAAGAAGATGCAAATCTGAACTTCACTATGATTTGGGATTAGAACTCTAATTTTTGCAATGCTAAAAAAAAACGCTCATCCACCACACACAGGGCCATGAGGGAAACTGATTGAGTGACAGGACAGACAGAGATGCTAGCAAATACAAATGAAATAACCAGTATACCGGCTGTGGAAAATAAACCGAAAACAAAAATCAGTGTCTTCATTAATGGTACATGGAAAGTACAGACATCACTGCTTATAATGAGATTTATTAAAATAGAAACCTTTGAGCCTAATCTTAAAGATGTAGAGGGATTTTTTTCGTCTTAAAATTTAAACTGGGAGTTGGTTTCAAAAAGAGAGAAGTCTGATAACAAAAAGCTCTGCCTCCCAGTGAAGAGCTCTTTTGGGAAAATGTGGAACTGTCAACTTTTTCATAAGTTTACACAAAAATGGCATCTTAATGTCTGAGGCATGTTTTGGTTAATATACCATAGCGCCCTTTCACAGCCATGCCATTACACCTCTGTTCATTGGAAGCTGGTTGGAACTAGCTGGCCAGTTCCACTTCATCACCCTCTTCCAAGGTCTGAATGGTTTTTGAGATCAGCCCTGGAGCTCTGCATCCACTGTACCCTGAAGCAAATGGGACACAACTCACACACTTTATATCATATGACAAGAGAACATAATACCTATCCTCAGAACACATGTACTACCACAACAAACTGACAGGAAAATACATGACTTCTAATTTTGTTCCTGTTTTACTCTTGCCTTGGCTGCAGTTTGGCCACAAATCATGTTAGGAAGATGTTTCAGACAGCTCCAAACAAAGGAAGTTTTTTTTGTTGTTTTTTTTCCAGAGTTGGTTGTATGTTACTTCTGATATCCAAATATACATTCCCAACCAAAGAAAAATAGATTGGAGAAATATTTGTGCTTGCTTTAAGGACTGTGTATTCAAGGATAGGGACTTTTATTCCTTCTCTGAGATAAATAGGGAGCCAGTGACAAGAAGCAAAGATTGTAGAAACATAATTTTCAAGAATAATCTTAGAATAATCTTGCTGCTTTCATGGCTGTTCAAACCAAAAACTCATCAAAGTATGGCAGATACTTTACTTGGACTTGAACAACAATTAATGGCAAAATTTAAATTCTGCACTAAGTACATATGTGCTCATGTCCTGGAAGAAATCAGCAGCCTAACTATTTAACAGAGGATCTCAATAGATTTCCATGGTGTTTAAAGAGCATCCAAGAACCTATACGTTATGAAAGTCACAAGCCACATGGTTTTTAAACTGTCATGTAAACAACTGAGAAAGAAGAACATAAGCAGATTTTTGGTATTATCTACTTCATGGAAGGGGGGGGTTGAAGATGTCTGTTGGTGCTTTTCTGACTGATCAAGCTCAAAGTAGCTGGATTTTCTGCGCCTGTTATATGTTACATCATCTGGCTCCAAATTCGTTGACTCACAGGTTGTGGAACAAAAACAAGACTGATCTTATTAAGAAGAAGCCCAGTGAAAGATACAAATGTCTACTTCAATGGACTCAGGAATTTAAAAACAATGATGTATAAACTACCAACAGATTGTAAAAAAAAAAAAAAAAAAACAATAATAAAAATTAAGAAAATCTTTTCCATTTCCAGTGATACTATTTTTTTTTTTTTTCAGTCAAGTCATATATCAATAACATTTTTTTATGCTTATTTGGAATCAATAAATATACTGCACTCAACAGTAAAGTTCAATAACATTAGTTATTTCCTATTGGTGGAGGCGAATTCTAGAAAGAGCAACCACTGTTTGCTAAAATGTCGATTGCCAAGAAAGAGACATTTATTTGAGACATTTACATTACATTAGACACTTATTTTCCAGTTGTTTGCACCCCATTTCATTAAGCAAAAAAAAAAGAGACTATCAAATAAATTTAATTTTTTTAAAAAGAAAAAAATTCATTCTGAGCATCAGAAAGTTCATTTTCATGTCCAGTAACAGAAATTGAAGGATTATGATCAACCTTGAGAGCTGAGGTGTCATGAGGTAAAGTGTATGAATTTCCTCATTTAGAATAATTGGACTTTTATTTGAGCTTGTTAAGTTATTTTTTCATTGAACCAAACTGTTATGGTTTTAAAATATGACATTTGTTTGAGTTGTTGCGTTTACAGCCCTTGTAAAATTATTGTGACTGCATCACTACTGGTGAAGTTCTTTCAGGGCATGCCAAGGTTTCTCTCAGCTACCATAATAAAAACCGGTTCAGGTCTAGACTTTGGGTTGTAATGTGAGAGGAGAAAGTTAGAAAGCTAATAAACTCACTGTTGCTCTCTTCAGTCATTACGGTTGCCCTCGAAATGGCTCGGGGAAAAGGTCAGCGTAAATAACAATATGTAAAGTAACCCGGGAATACTTTTCATTCACATTTTGCACAGAAACAACTGGAAGGGCTTTATTTCAGTGGAAAATCATGGAGAACTTCAATGTCTGTTCAGAACATTTAGAAAAATCAGTAACCTGTTTCTCAGATTTCAAGGCTCTTTCACTGTGTATGTAAGATGCTTTCTATCTAATGGCCAGCAGGGGGAGACTGTTATCACTGAAAGGAATTTAAAAAATAAATAAATAAAAAGGTTTATATAGGGTTTGTATATATAAGTCTATTTGTTCCTTTAACTTAATGTGCGACCTCAGCAACATTTTGTGATTTTGTTTAGTAGATCATCATGCCAGTGCACTGGTCTGCTACAGGACGAGGCCTCTGGTTTCAAAAGAGCTAAATGGCAACATAATGAATCTAGTCCTCTATTTTATAGTCTATGCTGAATCCAGTCGTGTCTTTAAAGGCTTTCAGTCTGTCCGCTGTTTCAGAATTTTTCTAATCTGTATCAAAATCACAGTATGAGTGATGGTGGCCTTACACTAGATGATTTTACAAGAACTTAAGAAAGATATTTAAAAGATTAATGTATGACAGTCACATGTCAAGACGTTTTCGCCAGAGTTTTAAGTTGCACAAGATTGGGGATCATGTGGGGGTCATTATTTACAAATGACATCCAACAAACAACTGGTTGTTGATCATAAGTCACGGAATGATACGTGAGACAAGACTAAAGATGTCTCTTACAGTCCGTATTAATCAGTCAAGTTTTTGTCTCCTGAGATCACAGGAGTGCATGCCAACTCATGTAAGACTCTTCATGATTATTCTGGTTTCATCAAGGTGAAATTCTAATCAAAATCTGAGACTGAACTCTACATATGCCATGTGTGTAATCTTAAGAATCTGAAACAGAGTTATACAATAAATCTTTGAGATTTACCATGAATTTTTTAAATTCACTAACTTCACTAGCATGGATGTCTGCTTATTTTTACATCTTCAGGGGGGGTTTTCCCAGAAGATTTCTCTATCCTGTTCACCATCAAGCCCAAGGCTGGACTTCAGTCCTTCCTCCTATCCGTGTACAACCAGCAAGGCATCCAGCAGCTCGGCGTGGAGGTGGGCCGTGCCCCCGTCTTCCTGTACGAGGACCAGCATGGCAAGCCTCCCCCAGAGGAGTACCCTTTGTTCCGCTCCATCAACCTTGCTGATGGCAAGTAAGTAACTGATCGCTTCACAGGAAGTCTTTAAAACACTGGACGTAAAATGTGGGTGGCTGACTTTTGTTTTCACTGAACATTTTTGTGTCCAATTGTGTGAGCAAAACTATCTTAAGTAACCAAGTTTTGAAATCAAAAACTTTGAGTTTGTTATTGAGATTCTTTAGAATGAAGCAATAAAGTTTTGGATGTATCTTGATCATCTTATCAGGATTCATAGATTATGTTATAGGCTTTATAAAATCAGTCTGCACTTTAAACTGACCTTGATACTACATGATTTAGTAAAAGTCACACTGTAAAAATCAATAAATTGCAGGCAGTAGTGTAGGAACAACCTTTATTATTTTTCTGGATACAATAGGGATATGAAGATATTCATATTTATATGCTGCATAGTTCTCCAAAGAAGTTGATATAAATCAGTGCTGAAATTTGTCATAAATCATATGTGGTTACAGAAATGCATTGAAATCAGCCCATGTGTGGACGTTTACTTTTAATATTTATAGTACAGGGGAAAAAAGGATTACGTTTACTTTGAATAACAATTTTCCAAAATATGTAGCATTTAATAGTCTCAGTCCCTCAGTGCTTCAGTCTGAGCAAAAATATAACAGACTAAACAAAGCTTGTAATTATTTAGGCTGCAGAATTTGAGCTTGCATTTACTCAAGCTCTTAAGGGCTTTAACAGATCCTGCAGACGTCTGACGTCCCTCTCTGCTGTGCAGGTGGCATCGAGTAGCAATCAGTGTGGAGAAGAAAAGTGTTACCATCATTGTGGACTGTAAGAAGAAAGTTACCAGGCCACTCAAAAGAAGCAACCAGGCCATGGTCAGCACAGAAGGCATCACTGTCTTTGGCACCAGAATCCTGGATGATGAGGTCTTCGAGGTAAGATTCAATCTTTTACTTTACACCTATTAGTATCAAGGTTGCTTATCGATATGATTTAAAAAGTACACAATTTGAATATGGAGATATCTGTGGGCAAAAATTCTGGTTCTTGATAGTTTGTTTGTGTGAAGTGGAGTCTGAACAGCTGACCAGTTGTGTTTGGGAGCTTGGAGGCCTTAACAAACCCTGTGGATCATAGTCACTGCATTTCCACTTAGAATGAAATCAATGGATGAGAACATTTACACCTGGGATATTATTGCCATACTGACATAAGGTCTGAGCCAGAAGCACAGAGTTTTTTCAGTAATTACTGTAGCACCTGGGTAGTGAAGTTACATGTGCACTGTCCCACCTAAGACCTCCGCCCTCAGGCCCCTTTGACGAAGGCATTATTGACTCCTGATGGTTGGAAGACGTCAGAAAAGGGTCTCTAACAGGGAAGAGGTGTGGAAGAAAAACTAGAGTATCTAATATTGCTTTAGCTGAGACTGATGCAACAATACAATGACATTACTGTTAAAAAAATCCTGTATGACAGGATACCGCTATCATTTATTTATTTATGTTATCAAACTACTTTGACAGAGAATGAAAAATCAACCCCCAGATTACTGAAGTTATTGAGCTATCCTGATGTCTTTGTTGCCCAAAGAGGGTCTACAGTGGACCCCTTCTCACCATTTGTTTGCTGCATCACTTTAACATTACAGTGTTTGGACAGAGCGAATGAGAAAGGACTTATTTATCTGTGATTTTAAGAGTTGTTGATGTGTGAACTTCTGAATTTAGAAGGTCTCAGTCATCAGACAGAGATGAGAATAAGAGTTATTCCTTGTTTCTGATTCCAAACACACTGGCAAAAAAAGCGAACCTCAAAAATGTTTATTCTTGTGAAACTGAGATCAATTTAAGTTTATAGATTGGCCAATTTATGATCATTCCCTTCAACAGTTTATGAATATGATACTCCCTTCATAGCCAGAATATCTAAGACCGAAAAATGTGGCTCAAATTCATAAATATCATATTCAAAGAAGTGTCTCCCACAAAGCTAAAGCAGACATTCACCACTAGATTGCCTAGATCCCTGAGATCTCTCCATTCTGGTTAATCTTGCTTAATAGGAAGCAGACTGTGAATTTCACTCTCAATGAATCTCTTTTACCGTTGTGAAAAGGAAAATTTTAGTTTCTTACCCTCACGGTCCAAATATTTTAAAGCCTGAATTTTTATTTATCTTCCATTAACTTTTGCATACAGTAAATGCTGATTTTTATTGGCCAGAACAACAATATTGGCTCTGTGACCATGGCTGTGGAAAGGCCACTTGCTCAGCATTGTTGAAAGTGATCTTCTTCTCTCAACGCTAGTTTTGAAGGTTGTTTTTTCTTCTTTTGATGTATGAAGAGCTGAAATATGTGAAACTTCAGTTGCTTTTTGTTTTCTTCCCTTTTCTCATTGTTCCTTTAATTAATGTGACAATCAGTCTTTAGAATCGAACTTTAGAGGTCAGCTTTGTGCTCAGTGGAAAATGTGAGCTAAATGCTGAAATGATAGAAGACAAAAGACTGTCTTTGATGTCTGCATGTGGAACGCTTGCTAAGTTGAAAAGCCTGCAAAAGTTTACCTTCAGGTCAGAGATGACTTCCCCCAGTGGAAACAGCTGAAGGTTTGACTCAGATTTTCATCATTGATTGGTTTTTAGTTAGCAGCCAGATAATGTTGTTGAATATAGTTGTTTCACATATAGACAATATGAGGTCCTGATGAAGTCAGCCATTCTGTTTTAGAGCATTGTTTTACAAGAACTGAACAGATTTACTGTAATAAAGTAAATATTAGAGTGAAAACCAATATAATTTGAGATCTTAATGAGGTAAATATGAAATGAGAACACACATACAGATGAAGTGAATTTGGTAAAGTTTTTCCACTTTAATCACCATTTAAGAGCTGGTTTTTGGCTTTTTATAAAGGCTCATTGTTGAACAGAAATTACACTAAATGATATTGAATTACAGAGTAATTTATTTTACAAGAATAGCTTGACATTTTGGGAAATAAGCTTTCTTCCAGTGCACACTCTGTGATAGCATTCATGTTTTTTTGTTTTTTTTCACTTATTATGGAGCACAAAGAAAATCAGTTTAATTTATGCTGGAGACTTGAAGTCAGGGGGACCAGGATCCTTTGAAGCTCATCACACCTTAATCGAATTACTTACCTGAATACATCTAATTAGTTTAGATTTCTTCTCATGTAGCATCAAACATATACTATATATTAACCAGGACCATAGAAAATGACTTTTTTTTCCAAAGTTATGTCTTTCAAATGAGTTAACTGTTTCTTTATGATGAGAGATTGAGCTTCAGTTTAATTACAATGATTTTCAAAGAGTTTTGCTCTTTAAAACTGCTTTGAGCTGTGAGCACATGGCTATCGGACTGTGCTAGATTGCATAAGCAGGTGTCAAAGCTGGAAGCACAGGGAAGAGTGAAGTCTGGAGGAAAATATGAGAAGTGTGTGCTTAGTCTTGGCTGGGGCTCCACAGCTGTTAAAGAGATATGCTCACTGACTGAGTCTCCAAATGCCTTTCCCTTTCTTCTTTTCTTCCCCCCCTTTTTTTTCTTTTTTCAAATAACATTTGGAGTTAGAATCATCCCAACTTCTCATTTTTTATGCAAACCCATTAATCAGACATTAGACATCTGAAAGGCTGTTTGCAATGAATGTCAACTCATATGTGCATCTGTAAGGCTTTAGTTTGTTTACATGTCTGTCATTACTATATAGCCGATCACCCAAAATATTGTCGCTCGAGCTGGACAGCCTTTGGCATAACAACAGTAAGACATCTATGGGCTGAGTCTTAAAATGAATCATTGTTTATGACTGAGATGACAAGAAGACGACTGGCTGTAATTAGTTCTAACAGTGTCACACACTTTTCACTTTCTAGTTCTCATCACAACGTGTGCAACAGAGATATTCACATAAGTGGGAGTGTTTTTAAGAATGTCATCAGTCAATGCACGTGTTGTTTTTAATCGCTATTTCTCAAAGAAAACTATGGAGCATCTTTGACATTTGTCTATAGTCTTGTCCCTTTTTGCTTTGACCATATCAAACTGGTCTTTGCACAGTGAGGAGGTGAGGAACCCAAGCTGATTCCTAAAAAACATTTGATGATGGAAAGGAGCAGAGCAAGGAAAAGGAGACAGATGGAGAGAAGAGAAGAAAGGGCTGCCAGAAAAGCAAGCAGTTGGTTCAAACAGTTCAGCAGTTTTGTGAGCTACTGGCAGCCAAAATGTTTTAATATTCGAAGGGTGCAAAACCTTTGTACACCCGCAGTGCTTGAGATGAAATATTATCCATCTGATAGCCTCAAAGGCTTTATTTGATATAACAACCAGGTGAAACCTGTGGAGTGTGATGCATTTTTTTCCTGACCCGTGCTTCGTAGTTAATTGTTGTCTTTGCAGGATTTTGAAATTCCATCTGTCTGTTTGTCCACTCAAGATATACTCGCTCATTTGGAAAAGCTTTAGATGAGTTTTAGATGATGTGTCAAGATTGTGGTGGAGTGTATACAAGAGGATAGAATTAAAGAAAAACATTGAAGTTGCATAAAAGATAAAGAAGGTTTGCAAAGTTACCAGAGCTAAACCATTTGAAACAGTAACACTTCAGAAAATGATCATTTTCGACTGCTCGTTTTGGCTGATTGTAGCTTTGGTTAGTTTTGGTTAGTTACACATCAAATTAGCGAAGGCTTTCTTTGTTTGAAAATTGTAAGATAAAAATAATAATAAGACATATTTTCCGGTGACCAAGTCTGAGGCCATGGTCTTTCACTGAAATGGATGGATGGATGGATGGATGGATGGATGGATGGATGGATGGATGGATGAGTTTAGCATCTTGGGGTCTTGTTCATAAGTGAGAGTAGATGAGAACATGAGATTTACAAGTGATACCAAGAATGTCCAGTGGCCAAGACTTGAGACAAAAGACAAAGCTGTTGATTTATCAGTCAGTCTTCATTCCAGTCTTCATGATCAGCATTCATGAGCTGTTCAGGGACCAAAAGAATGATATTGCTAACACAAGAGCCCCAAATAAGTTTCACTTGAAGGTCTTACTGACCTTTAGGAAAAGGGTGAGAAGCGCAGTGAGTTAGAATGTCGATCCATCGATCCATTTACACTCAGCTTTTACTTCACGTTCCCACATGGCTTCTTCTTTGTAGGCAGAGCTTTTACATTGGTGTCTGGCACAGTGAACTGTTTTCTTTAGCAGTGACTTCTCAAAGTATTCCAGAGCTCACGTAAAGATTTCTACGACATGATTATGACTGATGTGGTGGCACTTGTGGATTCAAAAAATCACAGGCATCAAACATGGATTTTCTTTCCTCTTTAAGCTGTAGATGAAAGTGACTTTCACAGCTTTTGCAGTCCTATTCTGCTGGGAAGGATTATTCTGGATTTGTTTCATAATTTGTAAATGCAGTTTTTTCATAGATTAGTGAACCTTCTGTTATTCTAAAAGAGTGTACCTATCTGAGGTGCTCTTTTTTTTATATATACCAAGCTAAATAAAACTGAACAGCTGCAAGATGTTGCTTCAGATGTTTTATTTTAGTACCAGTCCAGCCTTTTGTTGCCCATATCCTGATTGTTTTGAGATGTGTTGGCATCGATATGTGTTGTGAATTTATGAGATTTGCAAATCATTGGATTTTGTTTTTTTATTGACATTTTACACAGGATCCTAACATTTTTGGAAGTGGGGTTGTATATTTTCTAAGAACATCTGTATGGAAGACTTGATTTATGGCGACGGGCCTTGAGGCTTGGAAAAGAAAATCTTCATCTTTAACTTAATTTTGTGCAGTCAAGGAACAAAGTGCAGATAAGTTTTCTGCTTCTAAATCAATTCAGTAAAGACAGGATTGGAAAGATCCTGCACATCATCATCATCTGGCGTCAGCAGGAGCTACAGTATCGACGTCTAATCACAGTTTTGTTATTATTTTTGAGCCTGGCTGTGTGCCTGATAATATTTGATCATAATCAGAAATCAACTCCTGGCCTCATCGCAATCTCCATACAGCACTCAGTGGCAATCAGAATCACCCCACGTGACTCCCTCTTCACATAAGAACACCAAAGACAGGTTTTACAGTCTGCTCTGGACTTGTATAAATCTACTATTAATTGTTCGTTTTTCCTCTGGGATTTCTCTTATTTGTGGATCATGGTTTTGCGTCAGAGTGTTGCTCCTCAGAGCAGACATTATGCACCAAAAATCCAGTGAAAGTCAAGCTGAGTCTCTCTCTCTTATTTTATAATCAAATGTGAAATGAGCCAGCCTGAGAAAAGGCAGTTGTGTGTTTATTCCAATACTCCAGCGTTTATTTTCCGTTGTGTAAAAACAAATCGGCGTTAAGTGAAATAAAAATGACAACTTTTTTACTTTCTTGCTCTCGGCATCTCTTTTTGCTTGTCTGTTGGTCGTTTTCTTTTTCTTCACAGTGTTGAATTCTAACCTGTCAGACTGTGTGCATGTGTTCAATTCAGATCCGTTAGTAGGTTGTTTACAGATCAGTCTGTTTAGATGATTTATCTCATCATAGATTCAGGGCATTTCTGTATATTCATCCTGGAATTCAGCTGATGCTATCGAGATGTGCAATACAGCCCAGACATTAACATCAATAAACCAATGAGATGCAGAAATAAAAATAAAAATAAAAAAACACATGGTAAAAGTAAAGAAAGGAATGGAATGAAGAGGTGATTAGAGAGTGCAGGAGTACCTAAATCATTGTCTAAGTGTGTGTGGTCTCATTACAAGCCTTGTACTATGTGTTTCAACATATTTTCTTGTACTAAAGGCAGTTTTCCTCTATTTTCCTTTTAAGTTCAAACAAAGCTAAATGATGTTAAATGATGTTGTAAGTAAAATCAACAAAAAAAGACCAAAAGGGAACTTTTCACACACACACACACAAAGGAAGACACAGAAAGAAGGAAGTAGGTGAAGATCAAGCCAAGTGCCATAAGTCTGTGCTTCTATTCTCCTCTTCCTCTGTCTGGCTTTGACTTTGGGTCTGTTTGCACTAAACTATGAAAAAGACAGTGACAGTGATGTAAGTTTTAAGGTGTCTCTGCAGTAAATGACATCATGTGGGAGGTTCTGCAGGTGCACTGTGACCTCTTGGAACAAATGTCGTCTATTACCCTCATGAGAAACATTTTACACCACAATTTCTGGTGTTGTATACTTGAACTTGAACACTGATTCGTCACGGAGGGTGATAGATTGTAAAGAAGCCTCCAACCACATTTCAGTGCACATATAAACTGAAAGTCAATGATAGCCAATGGTTATCGATTCTAGATTTAATGCCACACGTGTTAAAGTGGATTTGACGGACTGAAGACTGCTGAAAGTTCTTGTCTCAGCCCACATCCTATTTTTAGTTCAATAGGATGTTGAAATTTACTGGCCAAGTTTAATGGAAGTATTGTGCTGTGAGGATCTAATGTGTTAGAGAGATCTACACTTGTACAGGCCACACTGGTGCAGAAGTTGGGCCATAAAGGAAAACTGAAGTGGTTAAATACTGTTTCATAGAGCAACACACTTTTTTTTTTCTTTTTGCTTTCCATTTGTCTTCTTTTGCTTTTTCTGCATGCACGTCCATATGAAAGGGAGTTTCTTTATTCTTTATCTTACTGACACACAGTTATTAAATTTCCTAAGCATCTTGTCTGCAGTCTACAGTTTTCTCCTGTTACTTCTTTATCACAAACAAATGTACTAGACTGGACAGAGCAAACAGGGCTGTTTGGGCTTTAGATACAAGACTTTACAAATATATGAATATGGATGTAGTTGATCATCATATGGGCTTTTTTTCTTGTTTTTTTCCCTTTCTACAGTCTGCAATGTACATTTCTGCCATTATCATATCCATTAAGTCAGTGAATATCTTTTCTTTGTTTATGTGTTCCTAAGTAATTTTAAGCTGTGCAGAGACATAATATAATACTCCTATATCATACTATAATCATAAAATGGATTAAGGAGCTATGGCAAAGTTGTTTTGCTTGCAGCTGCAAACTGGTAGTGGTCTTGGCTCATTTTCCTGTTTTTTTTTTCTCTCTTTTTTCTGTTGCTCTGACTTGCCTCTCTTGCAGCAGACATGGTTGAGGTTCCATAATGGAACAATTTGCCAAACCAAACAAGAAAAAAAAGGAAAGATCTCACTGATGGCCATTCTAATCTGTTCTGAGATCCCCCTTCTAATATCGGGGACTGCTGAAGATAAAAGATAAAGCAAAGGCAGGAATTTAAACCGGGAGTCCTTTTTGACCCAGCCTCTGCTGATACACTTTTTCTCCTCTTCCAGGGTGACATCCAGCAACTGTTAATAGTGGCAGACCCCAGAGCAGCCTATGACTACTGTGAGCACTACAGCCCTGACTGTGAAACGCCCAACCACCACGACACCCCACAGGCCCAGGAACCTGAGGACGAGGTCAGTACATAGTCTGGACTGGCTAAATAATGATTTCTTTTTTTTTTTTTTTTTTTTAAAGGAGGGAGGATGTGTGTGTGTGTGCTGGGGGTTGGGGGTGGGGGTACAGATGGTTGGATTGGGGAGGGAGGGATATTTTTAGAAATGGTAGGAAGGAGGTTAACAGGGGAATGGGACAGAGGTGTGTGGTAGCATAATGAGATATAATTAAAGGAACTTAATTCACAGATAGATGGAGAAAAGTGGGTGAAATGAAGCTAGAAATGACATATAATAAGAGAAACTTCATCTCTAATGTTTCTGTCTATACTATTTCTTGTTTTCTCCAAGTTAAGCCAAACGCAAGTTAGCACAAGTAACCAGGCCAATTAAGTTATCAAACTAATGAAAAACAGCATTATGAAATCCTCTTTTAGGGGAATAAAGTAGGTGGCAGCACATGTTCAGTGATGTGTTGTGTATTTAAAACAGCGCTTTTTTTCACATTAAAATATAAATTTATTCATTTATTTATTGTTCCAGCTAAAGTAGCTTTTGACTACCATCTCAGTCGTCTCTCACAACAAATGTGTATTACTTCATGGCAGGGAAATCTAAAAGAAAGAAAAAGTAATAACAGAAGATAAAATAAGACAGAAACCATGTAAGAAAAATGACAGAAGTAAATCTTAAATTGCTGAAAAGCACGCCTATAGCGGGACACGCTCCCTAAATTTCGCAGTTCTTCTGTGCTGCTTTATAGAGAAAATGCATCACCAATGCTTCTTTCTGGGCTTCATTGTGGAGATAGAAGGTAATCACATAATTAAAATTTACAGTTTTAAGTTTTTTTTTAGTACTAAACTCTTTTTCTGTGTTTGAATGTGTTTAATTCATGACACAAAGGGCATATTTTAGTTCCTCTGGATAAATTTAATGATATGTGAAGGAATTAAGTGGTTAGACTAGTGAGAAAACACTTATCAGTATCAATCACAATATAAAGTATTATTTCATATTAGTCTGCTAAACACATAAAATTTCTCTCTTTTCATAACCTTACTTTGCATATTTGTCTTGCTGTGCTTTTTGTCATTTTGAGAGTTAAAGCCTTTTTGCCGGTTGACATTTTCCTCCAGTTTTTCACTGAATAACTGATGAGCTCACTGGAAACTTTTCTTTTTTCCCTGCTTCGAAGTCTGAGCCCACTTTGGAGTGGCCCCGTGATTTATATCACTAACGAGTTCTGCAGGCTCTGCCCAGACTCACAGGCAAATTTAAGCTTTTCCTTCCCAAGCTACGTTTCCAGTACCTGGAAAAGTAGAGTTTAGATCTCTGGTTGAAGAAAAAAAAAAAAGAGGAGCTGGTTCCCTATTCAAAAATATTGGCTGTACAGTGGGTACCGGTCCTGGAAAATGTTGCCTCATCATCAAGTTTCTTTTCAGCAGCAGCATAAGGAGCTTGCCAATTTTAAATAGACAGCAGGGAGCAGTTTGGCTGGAATAAAATTGTAAATCTGTTTTTTTCATTGTCAGTTTTTGTACAGTTTAAACAGGAATGCTCTTCCGACATTCCACCTCGGTATTTCACAAACTCCTGCACAACTGAAGCATATTTCCACCAAAGAAGTCACCCATGTAGTGGAAAAAAAGCATCATAGCAGATAAGGGCTTATTTTTCTTCTATCGCTCAATATATTTCAGCCAAACCTCTCCATTTCCCAAAGGTCATGGCTTTGTGTTGACCTGAAGCTTGCCACCTTTGCAGCCATCATATACGCGTCTGCAGATGCTTTAAAGTAGGCAGAGACAGTGATACAGTAGGAGGAAAAGGCCTTTTTATGTGCACACTTCATTATTTACATCTTCCATCTGATCCTGTGGTGATGGGCTTAGCCAAGTGCTTCGGTACCATAAATCTTTATAATCCTGTCTTTATTCTGTAACTACCTCTGCAGCTTTCGAGGACCCTCTCTTACACTGTTTCCCTCTCAGGCATTGTGAATGGCCTGGCCAGAGGTTCTTTTATGTGACCTTTCTCCCTCTGGACACCAGAGAAGCGGCCAGACAGGCGTTGCAGCAGGGAGTGGATCTTGTATTATTTTTATGAGCTTAGCAGCTGTCCAGGGACTAATATTTATCCCACTGCTGACAGAGTATTGCATATCAGGGACTGCACTCTTAATATGATCCATCTTGCCTCTGTTTTGACAGCCTGAATGCTTTTGACAAAACTGAAGAAGCTGATGTGCATTATACCGTCTAACGTTGATCCTGGGAAACGTGCCAGTAAATACCCCTTTGCCACTGGTGATTTAAAGGTGCATTATATAGCACTTGTTGAAGGGAATGTGCTTTAACAGTTCATGCTGAAGAGGTGCTAAACACATTTAGAGTATATAAGTGGGACACAACGCAGCTTAAGTTTGTCAAGAGAGCAACTGCCTATGCTAATGCAAAAAACAAACCCAAACCAACCAACTTGTCTCCTTGAAACCATGCTTTTCATTCGGCCCTTTCTTTCTGCAGTATGCAGTATAACATCATACAGCAGTTGTCACTTTAAAAGTGATGTTACTATGGCATGATCAGAAACTGTTCATGTGACTACTGTGACTGACTTCTGCTGTAGTACAGTATGGAAGACAGACTTGTATACTGAAAATCTGTAGCCCATCATTGAAGATTGTGTAATTGCTCATTTTACAACACCCCATTTTATTTATTTATTTATTAAATTATGTATTTTTTAAATGAAATTATGAAGTGAAAGCTTAGAATAAATAAACATGTGAAGTTTAAGAAGAATGATTGACTCAATTTGGAAACCAACTTTTGATTCAAAGCATCTACCTTTGATTTTTTTTTTTTTTTTTTTTTTGATATACTATTATTTATCCCCCTGGGGAAATTCTTTCTCCACATTTGACCCGTCTTGGCTGCTGGACCCAGAGCGGTGAGCTGCCGCGGTGCGGCGCCCGGGGAGCAGGTGGGGGTTTCAGGTGCCTTGCTCAGGGGCACCTCCTCCATGGATGTGGACTTGTGACACTCCCCCCACCCACATCATTGGTACTGGCCGGGGATTGAACTGGTGACCCTCCGGTTGCCAGCCCAGTTCTCTGCCCCACAGAACCCCCCCAAAAAAACATCTAAAACAGCTGAACATACTTGTGGGATTCTTACTACAATAGAAATCAAATATTCTTGAGAACGTTCTCCCCATCTCTGTTGCAGAGGTTCTCAAAAATGTGTGGCATTTATAAGTTACTTTGCTTTGTTCCCTCAAAAGGCATTTTTTTTATTATACTCAAATGTACATTATACCATTATGCCTCTGGAAGTTCACTACTTACCTTTATATCATTTGAGCTATCCATTGGACTTGAACCTTTCTAAAATTGATACAAAAACAAAAGATAGAAAGCACTGGGGTGTTCTAAAACCATTGACCAGTAGTATGTGATCTCTAGCTTCTCCATGTACCCTTGGGCAGTAAAACCTCATGCTGCCAGTTGACTGTAGAAAAAAAGGCAACATACTGTATATAGACTGCAAATAGTATGTATAGTAAAGTTCTACTTTATGAGTGTTTGTGTAAAGTGCTCTGTAGCACCAATAAAATGCACCAATGTCCTCCCCACCCCATATCGATGGTGGCGCAGCACTTACCACTACCGAGGTGCGGGTGGAGCTGGCCGGTTCCTGATTTACTCGGATTAATGAGACGAGTCTTCCTACTGAATCACATCTGACTTCTCCACTAACCCAGTTTATATGAGTCTGCTAATGCTAATGCTAGCCACTACAGTAAGTACAAATGGAGTCAGTGAGAGCGGACAGCAGTGTAGTCGAAACACCACTGACTCAGGTGATTTTGCTGAACCGAGTGAGTCAGCGGGTAGCACAGACGGAAACACCGTAGACTAACATGGTTTTGCCGAGCTTCACTTAAGTTATTATCCACTTAAATCAATGACTGGAGTGAAGCTATTTTCATAATAACTAAGTACTTTGTGTTTGCACATTTGTGTTCATTATGGGGCTGATTTTATGCACATGCTGGTAGATGGCCAGAGCACCAGTCTATAAAAACTTGTCCACCTTAGTGAAGAGCAAGCCCTGTATTGCGGCCATTTCTGTTCAGGGTTGCCAGATCCCACCGACAGTTTTTAGCCCAAACACAATATAAAACCCACCCAACTTATTAAAAACCAGCCCAAAATTCAAATTCTGTAGAGACTTGTGTTAAAACCGTAAACTATTAAATGCATAATAAATAGCATGTACTAAGCACATGAAGCTCAGGCTCCCAACAAAGAGTACAATTAAATTGCATTCTCTGATTTAAAAATAAAACCAATGCAAGATGGATGATAGTTTATTGCGTTTTTACTTTTGTCTGCCATATAATGGCAACTATTTTGTTAATAATTTCACCTGAATATTTTGTGAAAAACAGGAAAGCATCCCAAGTTTTATCAACCTGCCCAGCACTATAGCCCAATGTCTTCAAAAGAAGCCCAATTGGGTATAAACCCGCCCAATCTGGCAACACTGCTTCTGTGCCATTAGAACACGTTTTTTCTAAGACTGAGCAAATCCTAACTAACAGGAGAAGCAAGCTCAGGTCATCCAAAGTGCAAAGTGGTGTTTTTGAGCTTTTGCATATTTTTGTGAGCATTTTTTAATGCTTGTTTGTTAGTATGTATATAGTTTTTCATACTGATTTTTCAAGTAGTTATATTTTTTTGTTGTTTTTATTTATAACCATAGCACACTCCTAAATCATTAATGCTGCATTGTGCACAGTTGTTATTTGTTATGGGGTGTGGGGAGGTGTTTGTGTGTGTGTGTGTGTGTGTGTGTGTGTGTGTGTGTGTGTGTGTGTGTGTGTGTGTGTGTGTGTGTGTG
>JBAMYA010109227.1:0-19517 GCA_037176975.1 Arrhamphus sclerolepis
GCAGTTAATGTGTCAGGGTCAGAAATGGATCACAGTATATTCTATGTCTTTATCTTGTCGTTTGGTAGTATTTTTTTTATTTTATTTCTCTCAATTTGGCTATTGTGACCAACGGTTTAGCCGAGGAAAATGAAAGGTAACCAAGCAACAACATTGTTACAACCCCAGCTCTGCTCAGGATAGCAGGTCATTACATAAAAGATGCCCATATGTTAAAAGTGTTAAGGTGTTTTATTAGAACATGAAAGAAAAAAAAAAGACAAAAACACTACAGCTCAGGTCATCTGTAATGATGTTTCTCTCTCTTATGCCAAAGACATAAGTAACAACGAAAGAAAGAGGTCACTTCCAAACACAACGAGAATACAAGATTTTCTGTGAACACTTTTGCTAGTATGGATCCCAAATGCAAAATAGGACTCAGTTACACACAGTCCCTATTTGACGTTCATTAAGGCTCCCATCCAGTTGACTAAGTTGCTGTGAAACAGAACTACTGGGTTGAGTTTAGAAGATCCAGAAAAAGAGTCTGTCAGTCATTACAACCTCTAAGGAGGCCAGCTTGCTTTTTATACAACATTCTTTGTCACAAAGCCATTGTTGTACCCAGAAGTTTGATTAGGTTCAGGCGTTAAGTCCCAATAACAAATCACAAATCAGTGCAAATGTATAGAACCTGACTATCAATAAAACCCCAACAGATCCAGAAGCAGCTGCAGAAAACTAATAAGCGTTTTACCCTACATTCTATGTAAGCCAATAATGCATCCAAAAAATTATTTAGGTTTAGGCAATACGTTCTCTGTGGTTAGATTTAAGGTAACAAATCAGAGAAAGTGCTTGTTAAAAAAACCAAAACAAGTAGAAGCTCCCTATTCCATTTTTCTGTCATCATATCAGATTTGTGTCATTTCCTTCTCTTGGGGATGACAATGTTCCCAAATATACTTCAGGAAATCAACATTCATGGCCATTTGGTGGCATTGTTTGTCCATTTTGACAGAAACAGACTTATATCCTCTCTCTCATGTATCTTGAGAGTTTTTCATATTATGCTGACTATTGTTGATTGGCAGTGACATTTCTTGACAGATGATACAGTTCAAGCTAAAAAGCATGCCATAGTCTTCTTCAGCATCTTTGTATAGAGACAAGATGTTTGAATAGTTCAATTTTCAAGATATAGAGGGCTTTCCCAAAGGATGTCAGAAATAGCACTCAAGCTGTGGCCAGAGATAACCAATCTAGTAAAACTCTTATCGACTGCTCAGTAACATCCTGCTCTTACCGTGGTCATTTTTGGCCCAGCAGAGACTATGATTGACAATGAGAGAAACAACTGAATAACACTGAACAGTGAAATACTTTCTTTTTTAAAACAAAAACAAAACTAAAAAACAAATGAAACTTTTTTTTTATCTGGTTTGTGTCGAACAGTAGCCTGATAGATTAGAGCCTCATCAAAAAATATGTAGATTATGATGTATATAATCATGTTTAGCCCAAGGGTAAACTGTCAAGGAAGGCTCTATTTAACTATTAACAAAGCCAATTCAAATGACAATTGTTTACCATCCAGTCAAAATATTGCAGCTCTGTTGTCATTGCCTTAAGCACTTTCAGAGACGCTCTACAAGGATGGACTCATCTGATTGGCTGATTGGCATTATGAGTTTCAATAGAGGCTAGCAAGACGGATCTGCTGAGCAAATTCAAATTTGCTACAGGTATGTCTTGATTTCTAGGCTACGTAAAGTACTTTTGCTTTAAATTATTAAAAAGAACGCAACTGAGCTCCTTTTTGGTCTTTTATTGCATGTATCGTTTGTTGTGATGCTGAAGTGCTGCATCAGTTAGCCAAGCATCAGTTCACCTAGGGTGCCATCAGATCCATTAGAGCTCTTGCTGACCTTGTTTCAACTCCTGCACTACTCGTTTCAAATATTGTTCCTGTAGTGACATCTGAAAACAGAAAGGGTGAACAGATTCCATCAGAGTTAGTCTAAAGTAATGCAAGTTAGCATCATAGCTGCGCATGAGCTATGCCAAGTTCAAATAACTTGTGGAAGCTGCCTCTAGGCTTTCTTGCTCATGTTCACATTATTGAATTGGAATATTATTAACTTGCCCTGGCAAGATGGTGACCTCCAAAGAAAAGAAAATTTGGAATCAAACTGAAACTTATGTGTAACATCACAGTGCGCCTTCCTCCAATTTACCATTTTATGAAATAGGCCCTGTACTTATGTACTCATATATAGCACTTGGTACTGTATGAGTCCAGTTTGATTAAACTGGAATAAATGAGATCATTTTAAATCATTAACTGGATCACACTAGTGAATATTTAATTCAAATTATATTGAACTTGTTTACTTTTCTATAAAATGTCCTGAGATGATTTCTGAACCATATAAATAAACTGAAATTAAATCACAGTAAATCCATCTGAATTGAATAAGAGTGTGCGTGAATGGTTGATTGCCTTGTCTCTGTACAGGTCTTTGATGGACGCTGCCTTTTGCCCAGCATCATCTACACCAGGCTTGAGTACCCCCAACAACTCGAAACAGACTGAAGGAATAGAAACTACATGGATAGATAGAGTGTGCTCAGTAAATACAGGTCATCCTGCAGATGGTTCAGGAACGGAATGTGTTTCCTCATTTTTCTCTTGACCATTACACCAAATTGTTTACTGCAAAAATCCACAAACAAGATTGTCTGAGTCTAGACCTCCTCTACAACTCTGTCAAAAGTAGTTTGTGCAGCCATAGGATGTGATTACACCACAACAGTTAGACTTCCTGAATACTTCTTTGGGGGAATGTCAGATGAAATCAGGAAGAGAACTGAATGACAGCGCATATCAGACATTTATATTGATGACATGTAAGCCACAGGATCAGTGAAAAGCAGTAAACAGTCCTCTGTTCCTGAGTAAGTGAGCCTTTCTTTGTTCAGCAGCAGTTGTTACCACTAAGCAGTCGGTTCTGAGCAGGTTCCCCTGCACTGATGATCATATAAAATCTGCTCCTGCAGGTTAGAGTCACTATCAGACGACTCTGACCTTTGTGTTGGTGCAGGTCACGAAGCAGCTGTAAATATTATCCTGTGTTTACTGCTGCAAAATGAAGTGAGCAAATTCTGGCTTACCAGTACTGGTCTATCGCAGTACATGGTGCAGATAATGAGTGATGAATAGTGGACCCAGTTGTCCAAATGGCAGTATGAAGTTCTGGAACTCCAGCGTCTCTCTAAGGTGTTGTGGATTTCTTGTCTACTGGTTAGAAGCATCACCCGCTTTCCTCCACTAAGAGGTTATGTGCCGCTGATCATCAAATTACAAATGAAACAACTATAAGTGCTGAATTTCTTTTTCATGTTGCTCAGGCAGGTGAGACCCACACCCCATGTAGCTGCACTTGGCTTCATCTTCTGGACAAGCTCCATCCAAGTGATCAGTCAAAGACCTGTTGGACAATCTATTGGTTCAGGCGGATACAGCAGTGCTCCAGGATCTGACAAGACCTGCTAACATTTGAAAAGATTTTTGAGTACCACCCCAAATTGAAGACCCTTCCTTCACATCTCACATCATTTTACCTTGGTGTAGTTTTGAGATATGATGACTACCCAGAGGTGTGGTGAAGAGGGTTTGTAGGCTATAACTTCAGGTTGAGGCTGAGGGTGGTCGTGTGGTTTTGCCAAAGTCTACTCTCTGACTAATCTGAAGAAAGGTGGGGCATATGCACTTTCTGACTGATCAAAAATATTTTCATTCTGCCTACACGCCTATGCTCTCCAAACATCAACTGAGAGTGACAGCTGAACCATGAATTGAAATTGGCGAGATTGCGCAGTATGCATACTTAAATAGCATCAACTCGTGCCAGTCTTCTTTGATGTCAAAATGCTTGCCTGCTATGCAAAATACGTACATGTTGGCAGATCAGTCTTACTGCAGTGGCGGTATCAACCATGCTGGTGGTGGCAATGCAGGGGCACAACATAGAAGTCTGGGTGGTCAAGCTCAACCTCTAGGCAGCAGTTAACAATTTACAGAGCTGGAGCTCTGATACTTCTGGTGTGGACGATCCGGCTTTTGCTCCTGTAAATGCTGATGATCAAATCTATGAGTTCAAGTCACGTTTGCAGTACAACCAGAAACGATTGCTATTTAGTGAGTTCCAGTACACCCCCAACAGAATCACAAGAGCCAGTTTTCCAACACACAGGCAAAACTAGTCTTTAAATTTACTCTGTAGCTGCTGTTCACAAACTTGCCTTATCTTACAGGCTTCCATGTTCCAGAGGTATTACTGCTGCTTTCAACTGCACAAGACTAAATAAATGCCTCCTTGCAATCCACATTCAGCATAAATGCTTGGTTGAGTAGGTTTGCATCTAAACTGGGCTGGTTTTGACCTTCCCTCTGGCTGGAATGGTATTCAGACCAAATGGTACTCTATTGTCCCGTGGGAAAAGAGACTCAAGATTTTTGACTTGGAAATTTGCCCTGCTGCACCAGGAGACAACTGCATGACCATTTAAAGTTCCAATGTAATTCTGTAAAAGGATAGAAACACTTCCATAGATGTTGTGGCTAGTTTTGCAACTTTTGAAGTTTGACCTGTGAGACTAAAATTGCATTTAATTTCTGGCATTTCAGTTATATTTTGCCCTGCTATGACAAAATGTAAGAATATAAAGTTCTTCAGTCCAAACATTATGCAATTTTGTCCAATCCATGTCACATTTACATCCTTTTTGTCTTGAGTTTGAAGTTTAACCAAGTTTTTAAATGCAATCCCCAATTAAAATAAGAGTAGGGCTCCCACCACCTGACAGTGCTGTGATCTAGTTGTTCCCCATCCTCAATATGACCTCTGGTTCAACCGGGACCATTTCAGAGGTAGAGTGCTTCTCGACACTCCCTATTGGGCTGGGTTCATGAGTTTTACAGAAGGTTTTAAGATTATTCAGGAATCTGCTTGTTTTATTTCTGGCCATGTCTTATTCATCCATCCATCCATTATCTAAACCCGTTTATTCCTGTGCAGGGTCACGGGGATCTTCTGTAACCTATCCCAGCTGCCCTCTTTGGGCAAAAGGCAGGGGTAAACCTGGACAAGTTGCCAGTCCATCACAGATGTCTTATACAAAGGGCATTAATTTTGTTTTTCTCTCCCAATTTCTAAAATCACGCATTCTGTAAGGTTGAAATCACTGAGCCCCTATTGTTTTTCCTTAGTTTCCACAGGATAATGTGTCAATGAGTCAGAACCTGATGTTACTTTGGAAATTTACTGGCTTTTCTGTAACTTATCTGACTTCCTGCTAGCTCTGTCTGCCATTCGTAAATTAATGTAGCCTTGTTGCAATCGAGTACCCAAATGAATTTGGTGTGAATCTTTGTACAAGACCTGACAGGCAAAGGATGTTTAGTCAGCCCTATAATGGTTCACTTGTGCACTCCATGGTCCAATCACATGCTGGTGCTGGAGAACATGGACTCTAATGGAATCTTGACTGTGTTGTGATAACCCTATGTGCTTTAGTGAACACAGAGTACAAAACACTGTTTAGAACAGCAGAACTGTGCAGTGACCACTGTTACTGACTAGAAATCTTCTGCACCTGGTGGGGCCTACAGGTAAATAGTAGACGTTAGATGATTTGTGCTTTTAATTTCTTTAGCCATACAAATTGCAAGAGTTGATTAATAATTATTGAGAAAATGCTAAGGTCTCCAGCAGGGTGTATTGTATCACTTTGTATTACTTGTGCCTTGCTAAATTGTTAAGTGACTATTTTTAATTAAAAAGGCCAATGATGACTAATAAATTCCCTATATTTTCCATTTCCACGGCTCACCTTGGTCTTTCTAAAGACGTTATACTAAAACCCGACATTTTCTGTGCTTAACAGCAGCATTTTAATGTTGTTGCTAAGTCTATTGAAGGTGCATTCAATGAGCACGTCTTTTCACCTCCATCGCTCTCATAAACAACCCTGTTGCCCAGCACAGTAATTATGCATGATATTGTGGAGCACATATTAATGTAAAGCAATATTCAGGTCCTATAATCATTACAAACCTCAGTATGCCCAAAAGATCTTGATGTTTTCATATCCAACATTGGTTCACAAACAAGCCAGTGATTTGTACTTTGATATGAAATGCAAATGCAAATCTCTGGCAACAGGGACACGAGCTGCTCCACCGCGAGACTGAGAAGACCATCTTTGGCTTTCTTAGCCTAAAGAATTGCAGCACAGACAGATGGTGAGAAAAGTATGGAGATCAGTGAACTCTTCTGCGAATTGAAAGGGTAAACAAAGCGTACAGAATGTTAGATGTCAGAGTCCAGCTATTTCTCACATCTCCAACCCATCAATTGCTGCCTTTTTAATTCATTCTACTTTATGTTGCTGGATCTGTTATTTATGTATGTTATCTTCATTAACATTTAACTGAAGAAATCTGTTATGCATCAGCTAATTGCAGTCCGAAGCTGCGTGCATGAAAATAAAAAATCCAACATTTACATTTTTATCAAATTTAGAAAGAGCATGTAATGTTTCTGATATCATCTGTAGAAAAGCCCAAAAATAAACACAACAGATGGACATCTGGTTGTCACTATACATATTGAGGATCCCTATCAAAGGTTTGCATTAAACATTGACAATCCCCACCTCCCATTAATATAGTATTACTTATATATTGTATTACATGCTGATTACATTGTAGAACATCTTAGACTGTTATGTTACCATTGTTTTTAAGTCCTTTCTGAATACAATAGATGTTTATTAATTTAGTTATGTAATGTTAAAGGCAAGGTAAGTTTATTTGTGGAGCACAATTCATACACAAGGCAATTCAAAGTGCTTTACAGCTACATAAAATCACAAAAGGAAAATAAAATCATTTCATAAAACATAAAAACAATCATTAATTAAACTAAAAATGAAGAGCGCAGAATAAAAAGCATAATTTAAAATTTAAAAACAAAGTAGAAGAGAAAAAAAATAGATAAAAAACAGCAGTTAAAACTATTTTGTTTTTGGTACTAAAATTCAGGTTTAAAATAACTGCATATTTAGAACTTCATTGAAATGCAGCTGAGAACAGGTGGGTCTTTAATCTGAGGCTTTCTGGGAGTTTGTTCCAGATATGCGGAGAATAGAAGCTGAATGCAGCTTCTCCATGTCTGGTTCTGACTCTGGGAACTAATAAAAGACCAGATCCAGAGGATCTGAGTCTGTGTCTGGTAGGTTCATACTGGCACAGTATGTCACTGATGCATTTTGGTCCTAAACCATTCAGAGCTTTATAGACCAGCATCAGAACTTTAAAGTCTATCCTCTGATGGACAGGGAGCCAGTGTAAAGACCTGAAAAGACAATGTAAAGCCAAGTAATGACTGTGCAGAGTACACAGATGCATAAACCCTCCCATTTTAATTTATTTTTAATCAAATGACTGATACTAAGTATAACTGATTCCATACGATCACCATGGGTCATCTTAAAGAGTTTTGAACCCTTTGAACCCATACTCTATTGGACATTTGATTTTTGGTGGGCCTTCATGCAAGATTCTGTTCAGGGAAATATCCACTGCCTTAGTTCAACATGAAAGTGGACCTGCCACTGTTTAGCTTAAAGGGGAGTATTTTTATTTATTTATTTATTTTTATTACTTGCCATTGTTTCTCGTGATGTTTAATTACCAGTACTTAATAACATTTGCTCAGGGGTCGTGCTCCAGGAGTCTGTAAAACGACAATTTGTATTTCCATATACACTATATCAATAAAACTGAATTGAAGTGAAACACATGCTAACACGCATCTGTGACAGAACTGAACTACTGACATATAAGCACACAGAAAACTTGAGAAAAATTCAGTTAGTAAATCTCTCCCATGAGCTCTTTTGACCACAAAACAATGACTGACAATTTATTGTCTAACCAAGTCACCAAGTCATCATTAAACTTGTTGTGGCCCTGCTGCTCCACTGTCATCTTGAAGCCACAGCTGAGTGATCTATTGCATTACCATGAACTTATTAGGAATGCAAAAATTATTTTTTCTTTTTTTTTTTCAGTTAGTGACTCACTTTTATTGTTAAAATAGCTCCTAATTTCCACTTTCATTTTCTTAGCGGCCCTCTCTGTGGTCATAGACACAACTGAACAGTGGAATTCACCTCAGCAGTCTGCACATTTATAGATAGTTTGAGTTCCAATTACAGCACGCAGGCATAGACTCTCAACAACCGAGGTCATGGTAATCCTCAAAAACCTGAATCAAGACAACTGGACTTCCATTCACGTTACTTGTTCTTCTATAAGAGGAAAGGAACAATAAAAAGCTTCAGGAATCAAGAAAAAAAGGTACGAGAAGAGCCGACTACTGTGGAGAAACACAGTAGTTTGATTGGGTTTTCTGGTCATGATGGTACAATGAACCCCACGCTTTATGTGAGAATTTTGTTAATGCACATGACATTAAAGAGGTCCTCCTGTTTAGGCTTTCTGATGTGTGTATTATAACTTGAAGCCTTTGTTGCTATTATTTTACATTTTTCTACATTTTTGTGTGCATGGTGGTACTTGTCAAATGACCGCAGAGTGGTATGCACTTACTACAACCAGGCCTAACCAGAACCAGGATATCAGGGAAAAGGCAAACCCAATCACATTAATGTTATCTGTGTTTTGGAAGTAAGACTGTATTTGATATGATATAGGATAGAGCATTATTTACATTATAAATATATACTATATACACACACATTTAATATGTTTACGGCCCAATCAGAAGACAACAGAGCGGTTAATGCACTGGTCATACCTGCCTGGCCAAGGACGTGCGTGCACCAGGCTGGCGGCACAGAGCTGCACATTCGCGTCGTAAATTCTTGGATGCGCGAAGAATAAAACTGTTAAGCACATAATTCTCACTCAACTTTAATGCTTTTTATTTGCATATTTTCACATGATAGCTAAGAACACAAATTAAAGTTACAGCACTACAGAAGAGCCATCGCAATCTAGTGTTTTGGAAAGTGTCGTAACTGGAGATAAATGACAACTAGCAGGTGTAAACACCAAGTCCTCCACAAAGGCAACGAGTGTAGTGACCACGTAGAAGTACGAATCACCCTCAACCTGGGTGTCACCAGGTGAGAGATGTGAGGTACACGCTGGATGGATTGTCAGACCACTGCACAAACGTCAAAAAGAAAATGTCAACCTTGCTTTAAAGTTGTGTTTGTCCAAAATTGAGTTAATTATCTGGTTTAAATTATTTCCAAAGTGTCTTTTTGATCTTTTCATGTTTTTTTTTTGCTGTTTATTGATGTGCACGTTCCTGTGGAGATCATGTTGTGATAATGATACAGTGGTGTCTGTGGAATTGCCTCTAAACATTTTTATACATAATTATTTTCCTGCTTTGGTTGAGGCAGATGGCCGCCCTCTCTGAGCCTGGCTCTGTCACACATTTGTGTCTCTTAATATCTTTCCCTCCGTAAGTTTCTCTCTGTGATGGCTACATCTAGCCTTTTCTCTGTTAAGCACCCTGAGATTGCATACATCAGGAATTAGCGCCATAAAACCACGTCATTATGCTTTGGCCTAATTTGTGCACAGCCATTTCACCGCAAGTCTCTCTGATGGCTCCAGATGTGGCGCTTAAAAGATGTGACGATGCAGCTTCAAACCAATGTTGCAATTGGTACAGAAACGGTCAATAACGGCTCGAATGGCAGACAGAGGGGATTAAAGGAATGGTAACTGGTATTTGAGCAGATCTAAAGTTAGCTGGTTGCTTGTTCCGTGGTGGTACAGCAATAAGGACAGATTTGTGTGATTGAGTAAACGTTGATGGCTCATTTGTCCACTGACAGATAATTGTAGCTGTTAACTACATGACACTGGCCTCACCTTTATTGTAAGGTTCCTCTTCATGGTGTTAATGGTTTCCATGTGTCCGTGTCCTTGCATTCATTATCGGAAATCCTGTTGTGTCCCTTAATGACAGTGGCTGATGGTAATATGGGCTATTTTGGTAGGATCATACATCTTCTTAAGCTGCAGCATCAGATGTGTTTGTTGAGCTCAAATAAACAAGAAACAAAATCACTTTGGCAGAAATAACTGTATTATCTTTTTGGGGCTTTTTTTTCTAACAGCGTCATTCAAACTTTAAAATGGAAATTACAGGGGAAAGAAAGTGAAACAAATGAAAGCACATAATGCTGTGACACTACCTTTAGTCCCTGCAGGCGGCAGAATGAATTAATACAATATACGCTATTGTGCTTTGAAGCTTAAACTATATACTTGCACATAACCATCTGCCTCCTCCTCCCACGGGACTGACGGTCACATAAACCTCGGTGTTGCATAAGTTTTTTAATGAATATTCTAATGTTCTCGGCTTTGTTTTACATCCGATGGGGGGGTCAGTGTTATCAATTTTTCAAAGATGCAGAGTTTAGTTGATTAGCTCTGGTGCTTTTGTTATGCACTCATTAAAATTAATCAAAACTTTATTTTATTTTATTTGCATAACGTGTGAGGAATGCACAAACACAGACACGGAGAATCAGACTCTGGAGCGTTTGATTAACAAGCATCTGTGAACAGGAAACAAAACAGACTTTTGCTCTTTATTTGAAGATGTTGTGAGGGAAAAATTAATGGCTTTCGTGTTTCTTTTTGTCAACAGATCCAAGTCCTTGTCGTGTAAATGAGCTTAGTTGCTTGGCTTGTTGACAGAGATTTTTGTCTAAATTTTTCTGATGTTTGACAGTGAGAGAACACCAAAGTTAATCTGCAGCATTGGGCTTTCTGAATATGCTGAGTTTGTGCACTCTCACCTGTTAAAAGAAAACATTGAAATCCTTTCGGGGATAATCTCATTGAAGTTGTAGAAAAAGCCCTCTGGCTACAGCGCTCTTCAAAGAACATCCTTGATAAGGTTGCTCAGAAATCTATTATGGTTTTGGTAAGCTGTCAATGTTCATATTTTATTGACAAATGGATGCCGGCAGATTTATCTTTAATTATGACAGACTTGAACATAGATTCTGACCTGTGAGGACTCACACCTTTTGGTCCACTGATTAATTTTTTATTTGAATGTCAAAAGTCTGTCCAAGAAGTAATTATTAATGTCAATCTAATCCTTGAAGAAGAAAAAGAATAGTAATTTAGTATTGGGATTTAGATGTAGTGAATGGAATTTCCTTTAAAGTTCTTTTTTTTTTATGTATAATTTTTGAATAACTTTTTCATTTTCTAGAACTTTCATTTATTTTTAATCCTTTTATTTGCGTGTTAATTTTTTAAAGCATGAGAAAAAAAAGTAAGCCTACTTCAGAAATTTTGAAGGTGTGCCAAAGGTTATTTTATGCCAAAATGTGATGTTTGTAAAATGTGTTTAAAAAAAATTAAAAATCTTGATTGTAGGACAAACATTTGCACTTTTTAAGTTAAAAAGTTGAAATTCTGTGAAAGTTGTGATTGTTCAACAAAGTGGCTTTTATGGTGAAAAAAGCTTTTATTTGCGATTTTGCAACAACAGAAAGAAAAAGAAATGTGATTCTGAGACTTTTTTTCAGAAAGATGATAAAGAAATTAGGATTTTTGCAAAACTGTAGATTTTATGTCAAAAATTCACTTCACTTTAATGCATCGCTGTCTGAAGTTTTACATCCCAAATTCATATCGACAACATAAGATCCAAACCAGTTATGGCCAGATCCAGGCTTAGAAATGAGCCTGGAACCGGGACTGACCAACCACAACTGGATCATGGACCACCTTCACAAGTAGTCCATATAAGAAATACTAGTGAAAACTTTCTCCCCTCTCTCTGGCTTTTAGTCCAACTTGAGCAGGATATCTTGACTTTTATTGTTCAATCAGACAATATCTCGCGTTCATTCCATTTAATTCAATTTGCTGATATTTTATTGTTTGTTGTACTTCTGTTTATTGTTTTGCATATACATTTGAATTGTTTGACCTGCTTTGTCAACTGAGCTTATTTTTAGTGTGTATTACAGACTTTTTTTCTTTTACTTGTACTCAGAAACTACTGATTGTAACTTCCAATTCTACCTTAAATCTTTCACCTAAATAAAAACCTAAATAAAAACTTGTTCTGACTTGTGTAATTGTCTATTTGGGTCACAGAACCTGGAGGGAGGTGCAGAATTTGCAAACTTGAAGGAGTAGCTTGTTAGGAATGGAGGTGAAAAGAGTGTCAGACAGAGTGATGAGTCTAACGCTAGAAACTGAAGGTGTGATGTTTAATGTTGTTAGTGCTTCTGCCCTACAGATGGGATGTGAGTTGGAGAAGGAGAAATTCTGGAGTGAGGTAGATGAAGTGATAGAGCGCATACCCCAGAGAAGAAAGAGTGGTGATTGGTACAGACTTTATTGGACATGTTGGAAAAAGGGCAACAAAGGTGATGAAGAACTGATGGGCAGGTTTGGTATCCAGGGCAGGGACACAGAAGGACAGATGGTGGTAGATTTTGCAAATAGGATAGAAATGACTATAGTGAATTCTTTCATCCAGAAGGGACAGGGACATGGGGTTATTTATAAGCGTAGAGGCAGGAGTACATGGACTACATCTGGACATGATGGAACCTGAAGGAGATCAGTGACTGGAAAGTTGTTGTATGTGAGCGTGTAGACAGTATAGGAATGTTGGTGTGGAGGATGACTCTGGTGGTCCGGAAGATGAAGAGGTCAAAGGCCGAGCAAAGTGGTGGAAGCTGAAAAAGTGTGTCGTTTTCAGACTGGAGTTGAGACAGTATCTGAGTGGTCAGGAGGTGCTTCCAGATGACTGGACAACTACAGCTACTGTGATCAGGGAAACAGGAAAGAGAATACTCGGTGTGTCATCTTGTAGGAAAGTAGGAAAGGAGATTTAGTGGTGGAATGAGGAAGTGCAGAAGTTTGTACAGAAAAAGAGGTTAGCTAAGAAGAAGTGGAAAAGAGGGAGCTCCTTATGTCATTGCAGACCTTGAGAAAGCACAGGCCATGGTGCCAAGAGAGGAGCTGTGGCATTTTCTGAGGAAGTCTGGAGTTGCAGAGACGTTTATATGAGTGCTGCACGACATATATGAGAGCTGTGGCAGGTGTGTAGTAGGTGTGGCAGAGAAGTTCAAGGTGGAAGTGGCACTGCATCAAGGATCAGCTCTGAGCTCCTCCTTGTTGCTGTGGTGATAGATTGACAGATGACTTTAGATCAGAGTTTCCATGTACTATGTTTGCAGGTGACCTGTGATCTGTCGTGAGAGCAGGGAGCATGGAGGAACATCTTGAAAGGTGGTGGTACGTACTGGAAAGAAGAGGAATGAAGATTAGTGGCAGCAAGATAAAATACATGTGTGTGAATGAGAGGAACCCAAAAAGAACGGTGTGGCTACAGTGTCAGGTATGATGTGAGATAAAAGAGTATCGACAAGAATGAAAGGAAAGGTGTACAAGATGGTGGTGAGACCACAGATGTTGTCTGGTTTAGAGACAGGAGGCAGAGTTGGAGGAAACAGAGGTTAAAATGTTGAGGTTCTCTTTGGGAGTGACAAAGGTGGATAGAATCAGGAATGAGTACATTTTTGGGCATGCATAGGGGAGGGATAGTGAATAAGTCGCTAGAAGGATGATGAAGTTGGAACTGCCAGGCAAGAGGCCTCGAGGAAGACCAAAGAGGAGATTTATGGATGCAATGAAAGAGGACATGAAGTAAGTTAGTGTGAGAGAAGAGGATGCAGAGGATAGGGTTAGATGGAGATGAATGATTTGCTGTGAAGGGAACAGCTGAAAAGAAGAGGAAGAAAGGGGAGCAAAAGTTTTAATCTTAACTGTAATTGTGTGTATGCACTAATTTAAAAAAAAACAAAAAAACAAAACGTAAAAATTTCACAATTGTACTTTGCATCAAAGCTATTTGTCATACGTTTCTAAAATTGCTTTAGTGTTGAATGGAATCAGCCTGATAGTGGCCTAGCCTGACTGCTCTTGTAGCTCTTCATAAAATACCTTGATATTTGTGTCATTAGGATAAAAAAAAAAAAAAGGTCTTTCTTCTACCCTGCAATCCTTCCTCATTCTGACACAAATTGAGAAATACCTCTCTTCAAAAGTGTTGCATTACTAAACTCATCGTGAGCTACTGTCTTCCCAGACTAGTGGGCGATGTATCGTATTTGTCAGCTTCATGCCTCCAGACAGAGCTCCTGTTCAGAAAATGTAGGGCATGTCACCAATGTCGGCGACTCCCCACCCTCTCTTTCTCTCTAATGAGTTTTTAAGTCACATCGAACACTATGAAATTACAGTTTCATTCCATTACATAGTGAAAATTAACTGAAATAGAAATTAGAAGCAGTGGGCATTGCTTGTTGCTACAAGAGCCTCCCTGGAGGCATAACTTGCGTTCCTTTTGTACGTGTTAAACTATCAAAATCAATCAATGGTGTGATATTCTACGTTGATATGGATATCAAACTTAATGAAATACATTTTCAGACACCAGCAATGCTATTTTGTGTGTATTCCCCAGATGAACGTTCAGATTTAGATCAATGATCAGAATCATGGAGGCAATTACAGATATGAAACATGCATTCCAATCGATGTCTGAGGCTGATTCAGTTCAAATTGAAACAGGATTGTTTATCCACTTGTCGCTGTTGACATGTGTAATATAATTGCAAGCTTCTTCATGGTCGCTGTCCAAATCTTCCCAGACAGATGACATTTTTGTTGCATCTGTTTGTCTGTGCCAATTTCATTCACTCTCTGTTAAAGTTTGGTTTTGTACCACTTGACAGTTTATTGAAGTTTTGCAACAGCTGTTCTAACATGTGTAAAAAAAATAGTTTGGGCAGTTAAATTAATTGAAATGTTTGTGCAAAAGTATGACAAGAAGAGTTTCTCAAGGCCACTACTGCCGACTATAGTTTAAAGTTTTGTAACAAGCCAAGCCTAAACTTTGTCACAACTGTTCCTTGAATATTTACTTCAAGAAAAACTCCTAATGATGTTTGATTTGAATTTCTTTTCAGAAATCCATGGGAGACCGTGATTCAAAAGATTTTTTTTTCTCTCTCTCTGTTTTTGTGCTCAGCAAAGAATTCACAGGAGTTAATTCACCTTGGTCCAGCAGCCAAACCCCAACTGTGAAGACTCATTTACAATCACACAGATGTGAGTGAAAGAAAAACAATCCATGAAGCAAATATGAGTTCAACACAGTGGGCATCTTTATTGGTCAGTAAAAACAGATGTTTTGGACCGAGTTGCTGGCAAAGGGAGTTTATTATGGATGTGAATTGGGCCAAGCACAGATCTCAATTTGGCCAGTTGGTACTGGAAAAGTATTTAAACAGCATCTGTTTGGAAAATGACTCTGATCGCTGTCATCAGGTGACAATTACTGAACAGTACAAATCATTAGCACATGAATACAATGCTCCACCCCACAACTTTACTGGGTAATACTGCTCATATCAAACTAAAGAGGAAATATTATGCCATGGATCCTACAAAATTAAAGATTTATACAATTAAAACAACTTGAGATCTCTCTTGGAAAACTATTGCTTTCAGCAGCGAAAGCAGCAGATGCTTGACCTTGTTTGCATACTGAAGTCTACTAAGATGAGGACCAACAGCCGTCACTTTGAATGTCACTTGCTGCCAACACTCAGTGAGGGTTTCTTTTTGATTGGTTTTCAAAGAAAAGCCAATAACTTCGAAAGCAGTTCAAATCGCCTGAATTATATCAAACTGTAAATGATCTCTGGGTTTCTAACTGCCCTGTTATAGAAAGGGGGTACTTAATGATGAAGTACCCTTCATTGCTGTGGTGGGATATTTGTCACCTGAATAATTTTTGCAATGAAAAGGCACTGTCCAATGCCAGTTGTATTGAAAAAGAGAATTACATTCCATGGAAATTACAGGTTTTTCAGACAGGGGATGAAATTCTTCTGTGAGAAAGTACAGCAGGTAGCCTGTGAGGGTTTAACCATTTCCTCTAGCAGAAATAACTTTTCATGGCTGTTTTGCATATTTCTCCTCCAGTCTCTCACACTGGCTGGGTAAATTTTCCTTTAGCTCTCTTAAGTGTAAAATTCCTTTAGTTGCAAGATTTTACAGGGTTGTTTTCAACGACCTTTTTCCAAATACCGTCTGAACTATTTTCAGTGGGATTCAAAATTGCCCTTTGACTGGCCATTCCACTCACACCATGATAATGATCCCAAGCCCACTGGCAAATCCTCCGAGTAACGCCTCAAAAAGAAGAAATGGAGAAACTTCAGTTTTCAGACAAATGGTCCCTTGTTAACTTTACTCTGTGATGTATTCATGGTGGAACTAGTAACAGCATGCCTCGCAGTCTCAGAGCTAGAGATTTTCAATAACACTCCCACCTGTAAATCACTGAATTACTGAGATGTGCATTTGCACTGGATTAAAATTATCCTGTAACCTCTGTGTTGTCTTAACAGGGGAGCTAATCCATGGTGGAATTTTCTTCTTTACAAATTGCAGATATGGCATATTCTCATTGGATTAATATCACAGATGACATCCGCAATTATTACATATTCCTACATATACCAGATCCTAATGCAATACTAGTCCAGGGCAAGTAGGGCATAGGTAAAAACAGAAAAAAAATCTGTATGAATGTTAATAAATGGTAGGTAATAGGTGGGCCTTGATGTTCTGACCCCTGTTTCCCAAAACTGGCTCTCAAGACATGAAAAGTTGTCTCTGTTGAGGACAAACCCCCAGCTTCAGCATGAGGTTGAGAGGTACCAACTAGGAATAGTTAGGTTCTCAAATCTTAGTGTACACTGAGGTGAGCCCGTCTTCCTGAGACTGACTGGATTCCATCCCACACTGGAGTTGCCTAAACTGAGTTGTCAGGCTGGATTGGGCAATGTCTCCTAGTTAGAAACTTGCATTCTTTGGACTCCATCATTCTGGTGGGGGACTTCAGAACTCACATGGGTAGTGGAAGTTTAATCCTGAAGAATGCCATCAGGAGGAATGGACTCGCTGATCTTAATCCAAGTACTGTTCGGTTCTTGGACATCTGTGTTAGTCACAGTTTGAATGTAATCAACACCATGTTCAAACATAAGGGTGTCCATAAATGCACATGGGACCACAGCACCCTAGGTTGCACTTTGATGCTTGACTTTAATGACGCCTCTTTGGAGAGGTGTTTTGGACACACCCAAATGGGAGAAGCCCCCCAGGATCATCCAGGGCATGCTGAAGAGATTAAATCTCTCAGGTGGCCTGGGAAAAACTCAGTTTCCTCCAGGAAGAGGTGAAGGAGGTGGGTGGAGAAAGAATGGCGTCTGCTGTGTCTGGAACCTGAACTGTGGAAGTTAAAAGGAATGATAAATGGATGGAATCATGAAAAAGATCAGAAACCTGCTACCAAGACCCAGGACTTTGATGCCAGATCTTTAAATTTTGTTGTTCTTAAACAATCTTTTGGAAAGAGAATAATCTTACCTTAATTTCCCAAAGTGGGCAATTTGGAGTGCTTTGAAGTAATTTATATTATTTTTAAAAATTATATGACATGTTGACATGCTTGGCACAATATGTGTGTAGGCTGAGGTTTAATTAGCACATCTTCTACATTTTAATTCTAGTGGAGGTTCTAATTATGATGTCTTAATGGGATACTTTATGATGATGGAGGGATCTGAATGTGTGATAAGGTTGCAGTCTTTCCGTCACTTGCTTAAATTAGTTGCGGAAATAAGGTCTACTATTTCAATAATATATACTTATTTTCAAAAATCACTTTTTAAAGCAACTTATGTTGTGCTTTTGAGTCCAGGCCTGGAAGACAGTTAAAGTTACAGTTTGAAAAGCAGCAGATGGGCCCAGTAATTCTGTTTACAGCCAGTAGAAAAATGAGCCATGTTGATATGATTGTGTAAGAGAAGAATTCTCTATAGGGCGATGTGTGGTTTGGTTTAAATGATGTCTGTGTCAAGGAAAGGCCTCCTGAGTTTTGGCAGGGTCCAGTGACCAGAGAGATAACTGAGGCCCAATGGCACGCTGAGGTTGCTTCCAAAATTGTATATTACAGAAACTGACACTAAGTATACATTTCTTTTGTTCTAAAATTGGACGTATAGTGAAGGTCTCAATCCTTTCAAGAAGGAACATAAAATTGAGTGCTCAGACATCATATTGTATCTTGTACCTGATGCCATCCCCTCAAATGGGGGAGGAAAAAGAAGCAGTGTATTTCTACTCTAACTGCTCGTAAGTGAACCTTTCCCTTCATTACCCACATGTCCTCACATGGGCCATTTATCACACAAACCCCAACAGTGTCCCTCCTTTAAATTAGCACTCATTGACTAATGGCAGAAAGTGAAATGTAACTTCCTGCCCATTGAAATATAGAAAAGAGAAATGCATGTAATGATCCAGAAATTCCAGTTTTGAAAGAACACACACAAGTATCCTCAAACCACCCCCTCAAAGTTTAATTTGTAAAGTTGGTGCGCCATTTGTGCCACTCTCCATGCTAGATGTCTTGTCAAATGGAAGTTGACTTTTCATGCAACAAAGGGAATGAAGGGAAATTACCATTTGGGAACAAAGAGCTGTTATAGAAGCTTATATTAAAAGCAATCCATTCTAATCTGTGATAAGAGATCGATGGCATTTTTCAAAAGCTACTGCATTAGAACCAATACAGAGGACACTCATACATAAATCGCAGAATCAATATCATATTTAAAGTGCTCATACAAATGTGGGACTAGTACTGTATTTTTTAACAGTCAGGAGCCTGCAGATAATGTTATATTACCCATGGCTTATATGATTTCTTTTTTTTACGTGCAATGAAAATCTGGCAGGCTTTATTCCCAAATGGGAAAATATAATATTAATCTGTATATATAAATATATATGTATATAGATACAGTATATGCTGTAATAAGAGCAAGGCTGTGGCATGCAAACACGGTGCCACGTTTGCAGTATTAGGATGTGGTGAAATTGGTTTTGATGTGAATGTTTATTAATGGCAAAAGATCACGAGAGATAAGCCGTGGTATGTGTGTGGAGCGGGAGCAAACAGACAGTCTGAGGAAAAAAAACAGGCTGAGCTTAATCTTGGCAAATACAAGGACAGCTGGAGAGTAGCAGCTGACTAACGGTTGATTTCCCCCTTCGTACCACATGGAGAGATTTGGATAGATTTTCAGCTTTTTTTGGTTGCTTTTGGCTTTGTCTCTTATTTGGTTTCCACCCAATTGTATGAATTATATTGCTGCCATTTTATAAATGTTTTCATGGCTTTTAACAAACGATACAGCACCTTTTATTTATTTTTTTTTAGGGGTGTGGACAGGTCAGGGAGGACCTAGGTGGGCTCCGGAGGGAGCTGGGAGGGTGAGGGAGGACCGGCAGGGGC
>JBAMYA010109238.1:0-19512 GCA_037176975.1 Arrhamphus sclerolepis
CAGCTTTTCTTCTGCAAAGAAGTCACTTCTGTCCTTCAATGAACATTCAGGACAGACTGGAATTCTTCAGGAAATACAAACAGTGGACAGTGGTGCAAAAATGATGTTCTCCAGTGAAGCTTCTTTCCAAGTTGTTTGGGAAACCAACTGTCTGCAGAAGAAAAGCTGAGTCCTGTCTCATGGCAACAGCAAAATATCCTGTGACCGTCAGTGTCTGGGACTGCTTCTCATCTAAGTAAGAGGCTTCACATACAGTTCTTCTGCCATGAATGAAGAGTGGTATCGAAATGTCCTCTGAGCAACTTCTCAAAAATAATCCTGGAGAATTTGGTGATAATCTGTGCATGATGGAGCACCATGTCACCGGGCCACTCAGAGTTTGTGGATCCATGGCCTTCCTAGATCTTGATCTTGTTGATAATCTGTGGTCAGTTCTTTCAAAAGCAGGTGGATGAGGAAAAAAATTACAAATTGGAATCAACTCGAGGCATGAAAACAGCAAAAATGGATCTCCAACAGCCCAGAAATTGATATCTAGCACGCAAGAGTGAATTGCATGGAAGAAGAATGCTTAACTGTGTAAATATTACAAACTATAAATAAATAAATCTGATGCATTTACCAAGTGAAGCCTTTGAATTTTATGAAATGCTCATAAATGTTCTGTGTACAATGGAAATATGAGAAATTTATGAACAAAGAATACTGAAGCAGAAAAGTTTGTGAAAGTCAAAAATAGTTTCATGGTTACTGGTTTCTTATTGAAACAGAAAATAACTTTGAAAGAAAGGAAGAAGAAAAACAGTCCTAAATGCAGAAATGTGAAGACCTGTTGGTGTTGTGTATAATCAATCATATCCTTTATTATCATTATAAAATCCTAACAATTATCATTGCACAACAAACTCAAATGCCACTAACTTGCCTTATTCAACAATAACTCTTGTGGCAGGTATCTGTTGGGGAGATCTTTACATTTTGGCTGTACCCTTCAGGGGTTGCAGCGGTGAATCGTCTGCCTCCGGATCTCATTAGTGTAATGTTTAACAACCGTGTAACTAGGTAACATTTACCTCCAAGCATGGGACGCCCTTGCTGATTGGCTGCGGGTACTCTCGAAGGATGCGCTCTTCGTCCAGGAACTTGCCGTCCCTCCCGTTGTTCGCCGGCTGGAACAGGCCGTAGTTGAGGACATCTTTCAGGGTCTGATTCAGCGTGCACAGGATCCGCTGCTTGGCAACCCAGACCGTAGCATCTGGATTGAACCGCATGCATTTCTGGTTGGGTTACGGAGACGAAAGGAGAAACACACGGTGATTAGAATACAACAGCCGCTATTAACAATAACCAATGCAGGTGAAATGTAATGCTATCAGTTTGTGACAGATGTGTGGACGTGAATGAATACAAATAAGCTGCAAAACAAAACTGAGCTACAGAATTGAACAATAATGAATGCCAATCAGTTGATTGCAAACACAATGAAAATGTGCTTCAATTACACAAACTATCTCCTGGTTATTGCAAATCAACCACAGGTGCCACACATCTGTTTTATTGTGACAACGTGGTGAACAGGGCCCCAATGAAGATGTAATTGCCATCTTCATTAGTGGCCCCTGGTTTCTCCCAGTTTCAGGTTCCTTTAAGCCAAAAACATACAGTTAAAAATAAACAATGGAGGAGTCCGGGCTTTGCCTGAATCAGAGGGGATAATGGGCTCTACGCCATGGCATTAAGGAAGCGTCGGCGAGTGCTTACAGCTGGATGTGCTGCTCAGACGACGATAGCAACCCTGTCTGTCAGGCTGAAGGGATGAGCAGACTGAACTCTGCCTAACTAATCCTCTTGCCTGGCGCTGAGAGGGATGAGGCGGCGCTGAAGGTACATGTGAACAGATGTCTGGCGTCTGAGAAGGCTGTCTGGACGGATACGTCCTTCAGTCAAACCGCTGTTTTATTACTGTGGTGAGCGCTGCCATTGTTGCTGCCTTGTCAGCTCACCACTGATCAATGTTGGACATTATAAAGGAATTATATTTATTTCCAGTGAAGAGGCAAACAGTGGAGAGTGTGAGGGCTCAACAAAGGAAAACAAGGTCTGAAATGAGTTCTTATGTGAAACTGGAGAACCCTTCTTAGGTGTGGAGATTGAGAAACGCGATAGGAAAACCACCACACTGTTTCAAAGACTTCTAACACTTAAGAGCAGCTGGAAGGAAAAAAAAAAAAAAGCAAAAAAAGCTTCCTCCTTAGTAACTTGAGTAAATGAGCTCCATTTATACAGCACCTTTTAACCTTGTATAGGATCTCCGGAGTGCCTTAAATCCCCATTTTTAATTCATAGAGCACTTCCTAAACATTCCCATTTCTAAAGGGTCTACAGCACCTTTGACTCTGCAGGCACAGGAGGAGAGCACATCTGGAGAAAAGTGGAGTCCGGTGTTCTGCCAAACTACACATGAGGCATAAAAAAAAAAAAAACTGAATAAATAAAGCGAGAGAGAGAGAGAGAGAGAGAGAGAGAGAGAGAGAGAGAGAGAGAGAGAGAGAGAGAGAGAGAGAGAGAGAGAGAGCTGTTGATTTAATCACCATCCTCCCAAATGGAAAACTCCACAATCTGAGCCTCTGCTGTTCCATCAAAGACCAAAAAAAAAAGAAAGAAGAAAAGAAAAAACGGAAACAAAACCAACAAAAAACAACTTTATAGTACCAGGAGACACTCAGAAAATTAAAGCTATTATGTATTTTCTCCCCTCTTTTTCTGCATCAAAGCATTAAGGCAGAGTAAATATTTCAAGGGCTGGTAGGAAACAAAATGCAAAAATAAAACCCAGTCGTTCGCCTCTTTCCTTTCACAGACATCTTTTGAAACAAGAAGTGTTGAAGAGCAATAAAGAGCACAAACTCATGAGGTAAAGGTCATCATGCTAAAACAAGCTTTCACTAAAAATACCAAACATCTTTAGTATTCAGCATTAATCCAAACAGGGGCTAAATTAAGGTCACGTACATTTTAGAAACAAGTCATGTGAACTGATAAAGTGAAAAAGAACTTATACACTGGAGCAATGACCATGAAAAAAGACAAAACAAAACTAAACTAAAAATCTAAAAACAAGCTAAAATTCACAAGTGACAGTTGCAAAATGATTAATCCCACTGTCATTTTCCCATTTTCTTGCATTACAAGTTATAATTTAAATTCCAGGATTTTCTATTTTCCATGACAACCAGTCCAAATCACTACTTCTCTCGAAACACAAGTCAAAACCATTAAATTATCACATTATAAAGAGCACCCCATTAGCAGATAAAGCTTCACAACACCCATAAATAGCCAAAGAAAAAAGATAACACAACCAGACTCCCAACAAGTAGATTATTTCTGACTTCACAATAATAACTTTATTTGTATAGCGCTTTTCACAGCCAGGTGTCACAAAGTGCTTCACATTATAAACATAAAATACAGATAAAAATCAAGTAAAACAATAAATAAATAAACAAAATATGTAAGTATACCATGTAGTCTAAAAAGCCTGTCTAAACAGCAGAGTCTTAAGTTCCTTTTTAAAAGTGTCCACAGAGTCCAAGGAACAAATGGACAGAGGGAGCTTATTCCAGAGGTGGGGCGCCACAGCTTTAAAAGACCTGTCTCCTCTGGTTTTATAGCAGGTCAGAGGAACCATAAGCAGTTTTTGGCCTGAAGACCTCAGACTGCGGGCCTCAGACCAGTGATATAGTCAGGTGCATGTCCATGAAGGGCCCTAAAAGTAAAAACAAGGATTTTAAAGTTGATCCTAAACACAACAGGGAGCCAATGCGAGGACTTTAGGATGGGAGTGATGTGGGTTCTCCTGTTAGTTCCTCGACTAACCACTAGGTGCTGGTTCCAAAACAGCAAATCCTCCTTGAATCCCAGTAAAAGTGCCAACTTTTCAGCAGAATTAATATAAGAACTAATATAATATTTACAGCCTGGTATGAAAATATTTTTTTTCTTCTGTGGTTACATTTTACATCCATGACAGCTGTACGGGGGATGATTTTTATATTAAGCAATAAAGCCGACCAGTCAGGTGCCCGGAAGTCATTTGATGTGTTTGACTGACAGCCAGCCATCAGCTCTTCTGTTGGCTTTCACAGCTTTGTCACGCAGCTTTTCAACATGGTACCATGAGGTATAAATCTATAGGTCATGTGACCTGATAGCTTGTCCAGTATTTAAGAGTCAATTTATTTGGACAGCAGGAAGGTCAGTTCAGCACCAGAACTCTTCTACTACGGAGTTGTTGTTTCCTAATGGATGCAGTATGAGTTACTTATTGTTAACTGATGTTGACTGGCATACTTTTACCGGCCTCTTTTGCCGCTCTGTCAACCACTTTCTGATACTCGCACAATGTCTGGTCTGGTTTCCGAGTGCCTGTATTGTAGAAAAACCAAACAAAAAAAACTAATGCTGAATTTGAATACTGGATAAGTATTGCAGTCATGTCGTCTGTGTACACTGAGAGTCCATCAGTAATACTTTTAGCTACTTGCTTATTGATTATTGTCAGTGGCGTCTTGTTAATCTTGTTTTCCGTAGCTGTGCCAGCTGTTAGTCCTCAATCCTGTCTCTATATGCAATGTCTCCCTCGCAGTTTGACGTCCTTCCCTGTGTCTTGTGGAAGGGTTTTTTATTGCTTCACACCTCTTTCCTGACCCCCCAAACCCCGTCAAAGAAGACTGGACTATTAGCATGCAGTAGATGGAATACAAAATAAAAGCTGAAGAGAGCCAACCAAAGTGGATGCCTTGTCTACATACAAGGAGATGATTTATAACTTCATTAGGCTCTCTTATACAATTAATGAGCGTTAATGAATACTGCAGGCTGAGCCACAACTTCAGTGACATGACACTGGTCATTTTTCTTCTGGAGCAACATAAACGACACAGAAGCGGACACATACCAGCGCACACACAGAAGTTGTGATTTGTCTCTGTGTGTCTGACAGAAGCACATTAGCACCCTGCAGCACACGCTTTAGACCTTCTCTGTTCATTAGCGCCTCGTACGGGGACCATTATCCAACGTTAAAGGCAGCAAAAGAGACTCGCGGATAAAATTCACCTCCAGTCCAAAGCGAGCGGACCTTGTTTACGCAGTAATGAGAGTGACTCATTCCACAAAGAAACACATGTCTATTAGTGCATTAGTGAAAGGACACCTATTCAGATCATTACAAGCAATAGTGCTAATGTCCAGATGAATAGGTGGACAAATTCAGGCATTTGACTGAGAGAACAGAGGTGAAAGCTTAGGACAAAGACAGGAAATGTCTTGTAGGGTGAGGTCTGGCCTCGTGCTGGCAGGAGAGACTCGCTCAGGCAGTTATGTCCGTCACGATGCATAAGGAAGTGAAGTCTGACAGCTGAAACCCGGCAGCAGATGAGTGGCACATCACTTCCTTCATGTAAATGTGTGTTTGCACTCGTTGGATTCAGCTGTGTGCAGCTTAAAGGAAGTGTTCACTGAGCATAAAAGCTCGTGAATGAAGACATGGACCAGGTAGCAGCTCTTAAATGTCAGCTGATTCTTTTCTAATTCTTTTTCAGCACTCTGTGGTCATGTGATATTGATTGTGTACATCCACATTTTTTCAGTGTTTATCATATCACTAATATTCTACTGCAGCAGGACACCACATGGAGAATATTAACAGAGAAGTAAGAAAGAAGTTTCTTCTTTTAAAATCACAAATTTAAAAGAGAGACACATACACTGCTCAAGCACCATCAAACTCTATTTAATCCTGGGCCACATCATCGCCATGGTTACCACTAAAGGACCAGTAATTCTTTACTTTCTCAACCAGCTAATTTGTCAGATTCCTGGAATGTTCACATATCTATGAAAAGATTGCAATTTTTGTGAAATCCGAGATTTTATGACCAAGGTAACTTTTTTTTATGAAAAAATATGGAATACTGTGAAATTGCCACTTTAAACAGTATTTTATTACAAAAGAAGATTTACAAAGAACAAATTGCTAATTTTTGTCAAAATTTGTGATTTTTGTAAATTTTCCTTTTTGTAACAGAAATTTGTCATTGTAGGACAAAAAGTTCAAATCATAAAATATTTTTCAATTTTTACTATTTGCAATTTTATATTAAAATGTTGCAAAAAGTCCATATTTTCTAAAAAAAAAAAAACATCTTTCACATTTTTCTCATTTTCAATTATGCAAGAAATAAACTGTAATTTTAGTAGAGTTTTATGATCGAAGTCGGAATCCAGGATCCAGCAGGAAATCTGACGACACAGCTGGTTGAGGAAGTGAAGAACAACCTTTAATGGTAACCATGGTGATGGGTTAGGCCTGGGATGGCCAAGTCCTCCCTGCGTTAAGCCCTCTCTGACCTCTACACAGAGAAGCTGATCTGATTGGTATTCTCCGGTATTACTACATACTGTAGCCTGTGCTTTGTTTGCTTTATTTGTGGAAACAGCACTTGTTTTTCACACGCTGAAAGCCCGTCAACCTTTTAGTGCATACGCTTGCATTCAGACGGGTGGTGATGTCCTCGGGTTAGACGTCCCACCGGGAGGTCAGACTTGGTTCACGATTTCTGTCTCAGCCCCTCGCCGTTCGCTGACATGCCCGTGAAAGCCTTCTACAGACTCGGCGGGCTTATTTCACATGACAGGCTTTAACTGAAGCTCTGCTCTGCGCCGTGAAGCCACGAACGGCAGTGTCTCTCCATGTTTGCCTGGCGTCGTGTCATACTAACCACTAAACACAAACCGCTTGACCTGCTACGCATGTGTTCATCCTCAGAAAGCATCATTTTTTCCACCCTCTTTTTCTACTTCTAGTAGATATCAAACGCTCTAAAGATAGAGCAGCGATTCCCCATCTGTCAAGGAGAGAACTGAGTCGGTGATGTGTGATTATTGCTGTTTGTATCTCTGTCAGCAAGACTATGCAAAAAAAAAAAAAAGGAACTAAAGAAAAGTGAGGAAACTTTTCATGCAGCTCTGGATAACTTTCTTTAAAATATTCAAACTGAGTTTTGGCCTTGGTGGAGGATGAACTCTCGTGGTACCGTTCTTGCTTTACTTTTATTATTTCTTGGATTTTTTCCAGAAGATTTGCCAGAAGAAAACATCTGCTTTCAGTAAAGGTTCCACATATGAACCTTTCTGTTTTGTTTTGATTTGATTTTGTGGCTCTAAAGTTGAGTCTGGAAATGGGGGCAGGACTGGAACCAGAACTATAGCTGGAACCAGAACTATAGCCGGTACCAGGACTTTATCTGGAACCAGGACTATAGCTGGAACCTGAACTATAGTTGGAACCAGAACTATAGTTAGAAGCAGAATTATAGTTGGAACCAGGACTATAGCTGGAACCAGAACTATAGTTGGAAGCAGGACTATAGCTGGAACCTGAACTATAGTTGGAACCAGGACTAGCTGGAACCAGAACTATAGTTGGAACCTAAACTATAGCTGGAACCAGGACTATAGCTGGAACCAGGACTATAGCTGGAACCTGAACTATAGTTGGAACCAGAACTATAGCTGGAACCAGAATTATAGTTGAAACCAGGACTATAGCTTGTGGTCTATACATGTGGTCTGTTGCTGAACCAGCTGAAGGTACGAGGGACAGACGGACGGAAGTTTTTTTTTCTCATTGAATGCCATTTAAATTGCTGATATATGTCTCTTTCTTTGTCTTTTTTTGTCCCTGTATGGATTATTTTGTGCTTGACAGTATTTTAGGGAAGGTTATTGGTGGATCCACACGTACATGTTGCATCTCCGTAGACTTTGAATGGGGTGATGTCATCTGTTGCTGAAATGAATTGTGGGTTGGGTGCGTAGACTGGGGTCCACCGTTTCTGTCAAATTTTGTGAAATTTTCAACTTTTGATGCATCAACGTACGCGTCAGCCAATCAGGCAGCTAGAGCCTCGCCAATGAGGTCTATACGGGTCTACAGGGTCTACAGCGTCATCTGTTGTGTGTTGCTCCAAAGATATTTGACATGTCGATCATTTATGTCCTCCAAAAAGTATGTAATAGATAAGAATTGTAATTTCATTGTGAAAAGGTTAGAATTTTGTGAATTTTGTGACTTTTGTGATTGCATGGTTAAAAACTTTCGCTCTTGGAAACGTTTGCAATTTTACAACAGAATTGGATTTTCTTTTTCTTTTTAAATTTATGATTTTACAAGAAAAAACTGGGCTTTTAGAACAATACTCCTAAAATTATGATAAAGGTATTAATTTTGGAGAAATTCCCCTTTTTTTAAAAAAAAGAAAGAAATTTGCAGTTTTGGTATAAAAGTCTCAATTTTATAATAAAAGTAACGAATTTCATGAAATTTGAGATTTTTATTTTAAAAATAAACGTTTTTCTTTTTTTCATGAAAAAGTCCAGGAACGAGCGAGAAATCTGACAAATTGGCTTTTAGAGAAAGAATAACTGGCCCTTTAACAGTAACCATGGTGACGATGCGGCCCAGGCACATCTGATTTGAAGGATTCCAGATTAACTACTGCTCTTTTTTTTGTTTTTTGGAAGAACTTTACAGCCTAAGAACTAGAGCTACTGTATGCATGTGGGGCTGCAACTTCCGTTCTGGTTTCAGCGCAAAGACTGTGAAACCTGAATCAGTGACTGCACCCTTCTGTCATGGGTCAACTTTAAACGCCCCTGCAGTTCGTCACAAAGATGTTGAGTTTGTTGTGTCCGTGTGAAGCGATGTGGTTCATCGACAGAGAATCCGTCTCATCTATCTGCAGATGAATCTATAGAGTGTGTCTTGGCTGTCAAATCTCATCGCTGTAATTAAAGCCTCCTGGCGGTTATTGTGCTCTTCTTCACTCTCATCCTGTCTTGCTTGCTATTATGAGTGCTGCTCTCTCCCTCTCTGCTCCACAAAGAAAGAAAAAAAAAAGAAAGAAGAGTGCGGAGGCGTCAGCCTTCCCGCTCGGAAGACAGGCCTAAGAGAAGACGAAAGGAAGGAGAGGAGGAGGATAGAGTGAGACAGAAGAAGGAGAGACGGTGCGATGTCGTATGGGAGGGAAAAGGAGGAAAAGCAGTTTTTTGTGTCTGTAGCTGCCTGCATGAGTGGAGGATGGAGAACAGAATGTGCTCTCTGTGCACTTTGGTGTGTATTTATGAATACAGTATGTGCTGCAGCTCTTGCACCCGGCTGGAGGTGCACGCAAGCTTCTGGCCGCATTTGCATGGTCTGCATGGGAAGAAAAAAAAAGCTATGCATAGAAATGAAGAGGTATGGTTTTCATAGTGAGATGGAGGCAAGTTTGACCTAAATACTAAAAGTGTGGCTCACACAAAGGAAATGAGGCTCTTAAGCCCAGAGATCTGCTGCACCACAGCTGCTTAAAGTAGCTAACTTGGAGAAATGAGACAATATGATACCTGAATGATATCTGATGATTTCAGTACTTTGGACTCAAACGTTTCACTAAACAAAGTCAGTCTTCAGGTCCACTTCAGTGCAACGGTCCGTTGACTGCCGTGTGGACAGAACCACTTCATCCTGGGCCACATCAGAAACAGTTAGTGTTCAAGGGACGGTTGATTCTTTCATTTCTCATCCGTCGCTGGCGTCACAGTTCCTGCTAGTTTAACGACTCCATCATAAAAAAAACCCTCAAAATAATAAATAATAAAATCTTAAATTTCACTTTTATCATAAAATTGAGGCTTTTATTTAATAAATCCCAACATTATCACATCTTTTTTCATAAAAAAGAGAACTTTAGTCATAAAATCCCAAAATCTCAAGGCTTTTGTACAATTATCACAATTTTTAAAAGATTTTGAATTTTTTGTAAAACCAATGTAAGATTGCATCTTTTGCAAGATCGAAACTTTTCACCATACAATCACAAACGTCACAAAATTGACTGAAATCTACTTTTTTTTTCTTTTGTTGGGAAATATCAACTTTTTGCAACATTTTAACATCAAATTACCAAAGCATGAAAACTGCTAATTCTTTTAAATATCAACTTTTGTGACAAAAAAGTTCATTTCACCAAAATCACTTGCCTTTTTTTCATCGATCACCTCAGTTTCTCCACTTTCTGATGTCGGAACTGAACCAAACAAGAAGTCGTGTCGGAATTTCCTCAGAAACGTTCTGCTCGTGCATGTGAGTCGTGAGCGTGTGATCGTCTTTGCAAGCTCTGGGAGACCAGATGAAATGAAGTGGCGTGCCGGATTTGGCCACGGACCTTGTGTTTGGCGCATGTGCTCAAGGGAAACCTGTGAAGCAAGAAGAGATATATACCATATTATCAACTGTAAGCTACCTTTCTTAATGTCAGAAGATACTTTTATTCATTTCAAACTCTTTGTAGCAGATTAAAATTGTTTATCTGTGTGAGCTCTTATACCCATCTTCTGTTTTTTCTTTCTCTTTTTTCATCTGTTTCCTGCCCAAAGAGCTTGTCTTACTGTTTTTTTCTCCCTCAGACTGTAATCAACTTCTTTTTTGCACATGACTGATTTTCCATACATTGACAAACTGCTTCTTTGCTTTTCGTGCCATTTCCTGTAGATTTTTTGGTGTGTTTGGGATCATCGTCTTGTTGCATGACCCCGTTTCATCCAGTCTTCAGCTGCTGGATAGAATCCTCCATAAACCAAGGCATTCTGGTGTCCAGCGTTCATTGTCAACTCGAAGATAACAAGTTGCTCAGGTCCTGTGACTCAAACCTTCCCTCCTCTGCCGCTCTCCTCGATAGCTGTTATCAGGTGTTTGTGTGCTGTACTCTATTTCCTCCAAATGTGATGATGTGCTTTATGACCACATCCAGCTCCGGCAGAGCTCCCTGAAACTGGGAATAAGAGGGATAGATGGATGGAACTTTAACGTTTAATGGTCTATATGGTGCCTCTTCTGGGTTTTTTGCAGTTCGTCTGACCTTGGGGTGAACTTGCTGGGACATCTTCTCCTACTACATTTACAACTTCCTTCAGTGTTTTTTTGTTTAGCTAGTTAGCCAGTTTGGAAATATCCTTCTAACCCTCACTAGACTGATGGGAAGCAACATTTGGCATAATGCAAATTCACGCCTGGATTCTCCAGACCAGCAAACTCACCATCTCTGCTTTTACAGAGTTAGCTGAGTACTGACCTGAGAAGTGAATACTAATAAGGTGTTGGGCAAGTCTTCTTGGGGCCCTTATCACTTGATGCACCATTTAAAGGAATAGAATAGAAATTTGTTTCTGGAGTAAGTAAGTAAGTGGCATGGTTTTTGAGCAGTGCAGAAAGTTAAAGTTCCATGGAGATCACTTCTTCTTTGCAAGTATAATAGCAGAATAGAAAACCAATTCATATTACAGAAAATGGGCTGATGTCTGTATAACTGCCTTTTACTGTTTGCCATCCAGATCATGGCTCATCCACGAAGTACGTTGTGTTGCAGTTCCTCGACTGACCACTAGGTGCTGGCTCCAAAACAGAGCCGACCTCCATGTTAAAAAGTCCAACTTTGCTGCAGAATTAAACATATTTACAGCCCGGTACAAAAACTGTTTTTTCATCTGTGGTCACATCCATGATAACTGAATGGGAAAGAATGTTTTTGTAACACATTAGATAAATTTATATCAAGCAGTAAAGCTGACCAATCAGATGCCCCATATGTCATTTGATTGACTGACAGCTAGCCATTGGCTCTGCCGTTGGCTTTAACAGCTTTGTCCCGCCTCTTTGCAACATGGCGCCGCAAAGTTTGAGGAAAACTGGGCTTCAAAAGCTCTCGGTCCAAATCTATGGGTTACATAGATGTCAACCGTATGACTAGTCCAGTATCTACAGTTTATGGTCTACACGGCACGTTAGCTTAGCAACAACAACGCCAGATACAACAGGAATAAAAATGTGTCAAACGCCACTGTGACAACACTAACTGCAAAGTTATTGGCGCATTAGCACGTTAGCAGCTAATGATACAATTACGTGTCATTAGCAGGTTGCTGCTTACATCCTGTAAATTAAATATCCACTACTAATTTCAAGTCACGAAACATGACTTGAATTAAACTGGTAAAGCTGTAAAAATCGTACAGTTTTAGATGTTTCTCTGCTTCAGCGCACCTGATTCAAACGAATGGATCGTTAACAAAGTTGCGTGGACCTTAGAGACCAGCTGGTGGTGATCCGTTCATGTGAACCAGGTGTGTTCTGGCAGGGGAACATCTAAGACATGCAGGACAGCACCCCTCAAGGACCATCCTTCTCATCACGTTTCCTTCCAGAGGGCTGGATGGTGCAGAAGGTGTGCACATGTGGGGCGTTGTAAAGGTAAGGCAGAGCTAGCAAACGGTTAAGATGAGCAGGAGCTGCTCCACTGACAGGGTTCTAGAAGCTCCACTGACAGGGTTCTAGCAGCTCCACTGACAGGGTTCTAGCAGCTCCAGTGACAGGGTTCTAGCAGCTCCAGTGACGGGGTTCTAGCAGCTCCAGTGACGGGGTTCTAGCAGCTCCAGTGACGGGTTCTAGCTGCTCCGGTGACGGGGTTCTAGCTGCTCCACTGACAGGGATCTAGCTGCTCCAGTGACGGGGTTCTAGCAGCTCCACTGACAGGGTTCTAGCAGCTCCAGTGACGGGGTTCTAGCAGCTCCACTGACAGGGTTTAGCTGCTCCACTGACAGGGTTCTAGCAGCTCCACTGACAGGGTTCTAGCTGCTCCACTGACAGGGTTCTAGCAGCTCCACTGACAGGGTTCTAGCTGCTCGACTGACGGGGTTCTAATAGCTCCACTGACAGGGATCTAGCTGCTCCACTGACAGGGTTCTAGCAGCTCCAGTGACAGGGTTCTAGCAGCTCCAGTGACAGGGTTTAGCTGCTCCAGTGACAGGGTTCTAGCATATCCACTGGCGGGGTTCTAGCAGATCCACTGACAGGGTTCTAGCAGACCCACTTACAGGGTTCTAGCAGATCCACTTACAGGGTTCTAGCAGCTCCAGTGACGGGGTTCTAGCAGATCCATTGACAGGGTTCTAGCATCATGTCACTGTCCCTGTGAAAACGGAGATTTTCAGGCTGGTCTACAGTCTTTCACAGTGAGCTCTAAACCAAACCAAACCGAAACACTGCATTTAAAAGGACACGAGGATTATTCGTGCTTGAATTATGACGGAAGTTTTCATCTCATTTATGTACAGTTGAGTCTCTGCAGATTCAAGCTGTACGAGCTGCTGCCAGTCTGATGCTGCTCATGTCAAGAAAAATGCAGCTAAAAAACAAAACTGGAGTCTGATCTGTTGCTTCAGTGTTGGAAATGCTGATTCTTCTAAAAGTCACTTTTTTTGTGTGTTTCTTCCAAACACCCTGTTGTCATGGTTACCCACAACAGCCGTTTTGTACTGATCCATACATCGAAGGTCTCTCAGTTTGGTACCACTTCTTCCAGAAATCACCAAAGCTGAACCACGAAAACTTCCTCCCAAACCCTCCGATTGCTATTCCCTTGAAATCAATTTATTTGGTCCATGTTTTTGCTGCTTTTCTAATGAAAGCTGCTGCGACTGAGATCTAAGACTGACAGCCAGAAGACCCCATGCAGGAGAAGAAGCACCAAATCACTCACCAGAGCCCTAACGAGGCCTGCAAAAGATTTGTTCCCAGTTCTTACAACAAATAATAATGAATTAAACCTTTTTTTTTTTTCTTATTTGATGCCCCTTAAGAAGCAAGTGCGTAGATGATGCCAGGAGTGATGAATCCAAACTAATGGAAATGGGAAGAGGACAAATGATCTGTGTGGCCTGTTTGTTTTTTTTTCAGGGATTTTCATCTTCATGAAGGTGTGCGAGTCGTGACCGCGGTCCCATGTGGCCCCACTGCAGAGCTTCTATAAACCCCACTTTATGTGTAGATTGATACAAGCCAATGATTTTCTTATTTATGAGAAACATAATTCACTAAAAGCCTGATGGACCCTAAAGTGATCCGGCAACAGTGAGTGTGAGTGAATGCAAATGTGAAGCACATGAATCTTTTATATTTTAGTGTACGGATCCTTCTCTGCACCCCCTTCTTCCACCTTTTTCATGCTGTGTTCAATATACTGATTCTTTTGTGCAAGAATGGAACAGAATGTTGAATAAAATTAGAAAGACCATCTGCAATAATAAAGTATCTTTGAATTGGAACTGAATTGTGTACATATATAAAGTGGAGACCAGGTCATGAACGGGTGAGGGTCATCGCGCCCAAACAAATGTGCAGCTTGAGTACACGAGTGAAAAAAATATTTCAATGTCACTATATTCGTTTTTCTTCCAGTTGGGGAAGCATTTTCAGGATCAGTTGGAGACAGATGTGCTTCACAGAGAGTAATTTCTGCTCCACAGATCTTTTTTTTGTCTCACTTTTTCCTGCACTCTAACCCTCTTATGCAAAATTATCGGTCATTTTCCCGCAGTTTCTAAATGTCACCACAGCAGCGTACGACACGTCAAAAATTCCCTTCCGACAGATCCATTTCCATTTGTTCAGCCAAGAGAAAAACCACTTAATCAATGTACGAGTTGCTGTAGAAGCCAAATGCTTCTTGTTGAACAATCGTGGGTGTCAGAGAGGGAGCCCACAAATCATTACTGCAAACAGGCGGGATCAGAGGTTCTGCTGCAGCTTCATGCTAAACGCTTCATCATCTCTAAGCTTGTCAAATAACCACATGGTTATTTTGGATGGAGATTGTTTGACTTGGAAACACACAGGTGATTTAATATTGATTTTTAAAGGCTGAAGACCCATTCGGACCTTGACAAAGGGCTCGATAAAGGATTTGCTTTGGATGCTTTAAACGGACCTTTCTGAAGAGCAGGTGGATGTAATTAATAACTGGCTGACGGATTTGTTTCTTTTAGTTTTGTGGCTTTGTGGGATGAGCAGCTTTGACAAGAGAAACTGTCCTGGATGAATAATATTTTCATTCAAATAAAGACTCACGAGACTGCGAGGTGACTGAATGTGTCGCTTTATCTCTCTGAACTGGAAACAGAAAGATTTCAACATCACTACTCATCAGGACAGAAAACCCTGGGCTAGCTACGTCATCACCATGGTTACCGTTAAAGGGCTGGTCAGTCTTTACTTTCCCAACCATCTATGTTGTCAAATTTCCTGCTGGTTTGTGGATGGTTTCATGAAAAAAAGAAAAAAGTTAATTTTTTTATCATAAAATCTCAAATTTCACTGAATTTGAAACTATTATCATAAAAGTGAGCCTTTTGTACTATTATCAGAAGTATATATATATATATATGTATACAATTTGATCGTGCTGCAAATTTAAGCTTTCTTGTACCTCAGCTAGTGTGGTGAACGTGTCTTTGAACAAGCTTTATTGGCACCTGAGAGTGACTCTGTCAGGACTGTTACGAGTGTCCAGGAAGTGTCTGACACACACACCTGAGGGCTGTTTCACAAAACCAGGGTGGCGGATTAAGCCGGGATTTTCCGGATTTCCTGGCTGTATTAAGCCTCAATTCGGTTTCACAAAAGCAGTAAGACATAAGTTACCATGACGATATATCGTGTGCCGCTAGCCTGCTCTGGATTCCCTCTCCACCTCACCAGGAACCATCCAGTCCAGTCGGTCCTCTCGCCAACGGGCCACCACTCCCCTGACCCAGCAGAAGTCGGACCAGCCCAGAATCCCATGACGGCACGAGCCACACCTGCAGCCCAACTGTACTTTTGTTGAAGAAAAAAAAGCTTTAATAAAGAAGTCAGAAGTGCTGAAAGTATAACTGAAAACAGGAAGGTTCCAGACACAGATACAGACGGTTCTTCAAACATCTTTTATTTATTTATTTATTGTTTCTTTGCTGTGTGATTTTAAGCAAGTCGAGCAGTTTGGAACACGTCATAGCTGGTGATTTCATGAGTTAAGTGACAGCTCACTTGTGCATGACGGGCACATGTATCTTATTTCATTCATGCACTTTCAAAGAATAAATTAAGACTTTAATGGGAAGAGGCGTTCCTTGACCTTCCTCGGCAGGCTAATTTGTCTTTGATGGCATCCTTCACAAGTTTCAGGATTTTCTTTTCTTCTTCTGCAGATAAGACATATAATTCACAGAAAAAAACAGTTCTTAAATGAACTCTGGTGTCCAGACTGCATAACAGTCCTTCTACAGGGATTACCAGGCAAACACTTTGCACCATAAAGCAATTCCTTTGCACACATTGGTGCGTGCAATTGCGTTTCAGGGTTTTACAGATAGCGGAGGTGTAAACTCAGCATTTTCATGAAAGCCTGGAGGATCGATGTGTCAGGCAGTTCCTTGTAAACGGACTTCAGGAGTAGATGTTTAATGAAGCTGGAGGAGGCCAGTGGTGCATCGCAGCGTTTCAGCGTCTGCTGCACACCACACGTGTGTGCCGATGAAATCAACGTCTCTTAAAATAAAACAGGCGCAGTATTAAAGTTAGATTGATAATCCTGTCTAAATGCTCTCATCAAGTGTGACAACACTGGAAAAACTCCCTGCATGGAGATAGATGAGCTGATCTGTGCGCGAGCTTTAGAGCACTAAATTCTGCTTGCAACGACTAAAAAGTCTTTTTTTGAGAATAAAAATAAAAATGAGGAAGCTGCTAGCATGAAAGCTCTTTCAAACTTGGATTACCTCTTAAAAGGACAGGCAGACGGTTGAAAACTGGATATTTAACTGTTGTAAGTCAAATTTAGACGTTAGGAATCAGGAAAAAGTAGAGTACTGGACCTTTTTAAAGAAATTAGTTTGCCTTTTGTTAAAAACTAACCTGTAAATTGTTCAAGCAAACACAAAGGAAAGGAGACCTCTGGTGGCTGGGATGATGTTCTTTAATGAAGACAGGAAATTTGAATGAACGTAGCAGAGTTAGGTTTAAACTAAGGTTTAACTCAGTTAAGACAGTGACGCAACTGGGCCAATGTTTTTTTTTTTATCTGTTATTGTCCCATTTAAATGAAATCCAACCCTTCTTGCTGCAGGAGCGTTAACGTCCCTCTGCATCTCTGCTGGCTTTGGCCCGAGCTGTACATGGGTGATTATAAATCCATATTTTGGAGCTGTAGAAAGAGAATATGACTCTTAAAATGAGTGTTCTTGGGTTGTCAATTATCCAATGAGGTCTGCAGTTTTGTCTGCTCTTATTTGTTTTTTATGGTCATACTCTAAAGAATCGAGCTCAAATCAGTTATATTGACTGAGAGTCTAAAAGTGCTGGTCATTACCTGCAGATTTGAGTTTCTTTGGTGTAAACTTCCTCATCTCGTTTTTCTTTTTTTTTGTGGTATAGTTGTTTTTGGAGACTTTTGGCATCAATTCCACAACTCAAGCGAAAAGTTCAAAGCTGCAGCCACATACAGTCTTTGTTTTGATCTGAAGGTCAGTGTTCTTTGGCTGTTTTTTTTTTTCCTACAGAATTGGTAAAAGTTTTCATGAGTGAACAGTGGATCCATAAAGCTGCTGAAGCTGAAGGCAGCTGCTGATTGACAGTAGAGCAGATGAGAGCTGAGAGCTGTTGCTGCAGTAGGGGGCGTAAAGAGGGGAACGTGTGATCTTTCCATTTTTAGTTTCAAAGGCTTTTTGTTGGCAGTACTCAAGGTCAGAGACCCTGTTGAAGAGAGACTTTGAAGGGGAAGGGAGAGACCTGAGTAGTTAAGAAGGAAAAAAAACTGTGAAGGTGGCCAAAAATAATAAAGCCAGGGTGAATGTAACTGAATTAACAAAATTGGACTTTAACCAGCAACTGAATGAATTCTTTGCACACAAGTCTCAAAAATATTTGGAAGACTTAATAACTTTAATTATGCTATCAAGAAAACTGTACCACTGGATCAGATCCCAGATCAGAATCACATCTGGACAGATGCAGGGTGTGAAAACGAGCTGTAGGACCTTCTCATCCAGGAGGCGGGACCAACTGTTGCTTCTCAAGCACACAGCTGAGCAACGGACATGATGACGTTTTCAGTGACACAAAAAAGAGTGAACGGGAGAGTTGTGGAAATAGGCCAGTAACATGAAAACGATGCTGCTGTTTGTGCAGCACATTTTCAGAATAACTGTCAATATCTTAAACGTAACTGTTCATTCTAACATTAGACAGATACACATTATCATGGTCAGATTACTTCTTTAATAGCTTCCTTTATTTTTGGAGTAAGTTTACCAGATGTTTGTCAGTCAGATGGACCTCATCCACCACAATCAGTCCAAGTCTTTAATTAACTGCCAGCGTCAAAGAAGATTCAAACGACCGCTGTTCACCATCCAGGCGACAACATCTCAGCTCTGTTGTCATCACGTTGAACCCTCTCAGACGCTCTACAAGGATAGACTGATCTGATTGGCTCCCCAAGACTTTTGGGCATAATTAATGATCTAGAACGAAGCTTGATGGGAATCCCATGACGGCACATGTCATGGGATTTATGATCTCAAATCAATGATGTCATTAACTGAACAAGTTACTGTGTTTACAATTAAAGGATTAGTTTAGTATTATTTCTGTTTTTTTTCTCACAGAAAGGTCTTTGCTGCAAGTGCACTTAGCTAAAACTGATATTTCTCCAATAGTCCATATCTTTCATGTTGAAAAAAATAGTGAGATGAAGCACACAGTTTAATTAGATAAGGTCATTTATAATTGACATGAGCAAGATTAGATTGATTATTGGTTCTGAATGTTGCTTTCTATTAATTTTCAATTAATTGTCCAGGCTTAACATCTACATTTTAGGCTCTAACTTTGCATCATCTGCAAAATAAAACAAAATTTAACATGCAGAAACTGCACAAATGTTATTGATATATAATGTCAATAATTTAGGACTGAGGCCTAAACCTTGAGACCCTCCACAAGTGCTCAATAACAAGTTCAATAACTCTGAGTTTCATTTCTGTGAACATATTAGTACGGATCTTCAATATATATAGTTTACTATGACAAAACTCTTCCTCTGATGCCACATTACTCTCATTTCTGCTGTCATCACCAGTGTTTCTCCTGGTTCTCCTCATCGTGGTGGATCTGTTTTCTCTGAAACCAGACATTATCACTTTAAAGATTATGTTTTTCAATGACTGAATACAGTCTATTAACAAAATGTTTTCCTATAAATTTGTAACAGAGTAATAGGCCTATAGTAGGTAATTGGTTTAATACGGTAGCCAATAATAGGCAGCGTGGCTGGAGGGAGACAAGACACAGTGGTCACTGGAGTACATAGAAAAACAGAAGATTCATCCATCCATCCATCCATCCATCCATCCATCCATCCATCCATTATCCATACCTGCTATGTCCTGTGCAGGGTCACGGGGGTCTGATGGAGCCTATCCCAGCTCACTTCGGGTGAAAGACAGGGGTCCACCCTGGACAGGTCGCCAGTCTATCGCAGGGCCACATTTAGACAGACAATCAATCAGAAGATTCATGTATATACATATATA